>LPNX011087851.1:0-44789 GCA_001517045.1 Pseudotsuga menziesii
TCATAGATAGGTCGAGTCTGATCCGTAGATCCCGTCATATACAAAATATACAAAATGTGGATCATCATCCATCAAAATGCCCTAGAACTATCCCTACCCGCCCTGGCCACTGGGACCACCTTGGTCCCCATGATCTCTATGCACCCTGGCTTCCTCAACCTCCTCGGCCTCGGCAGCCTCCACCGCATCTCTATATACAAGTACTGCTCTAGCTACTCACCTGAACAGACGTAGCCAAATCAGTGGAACCCCTACTACAAATTCTTTCATGGCTGTAGGTATATGCTTAATCCGTATCGTAGGTACTCGCTGGGTCAGCCTGGCCAGCTTCCCCTCTAGTACCCGGATCAATCCTGGGTCTCCCCCTAAAACCATAGGCACGAACAAATGAGGGTGCCCTTCAGGCCGGACTGGTCCAATATCTGCATTTTGACACATGAATAGGATTAAGACTTGTACATATGTATATATTCTATCATTGGAAAATTCATAAAAAATTTGAAAATGATAAAAAATTAAAAATTACTTACCCATCTCACCCCATATTCCTCCTGGAGGGAGGACAAGGTCGGGATCACCTCGAAAATCCATCCCGGCGTATGGAAACTGCTCCAGCGCCAGCAGCTGTCGTTCCCACCATGTATAAAAGTCATCATCGTAAACGTTGTGTACTATGTCTCCTCCTCCTTGACGGAGGAAGATGTCTCCCCACCGGCTCAGCCTCGGCTGACGTGGAGACCTGACCTACAATGGTATAGCAGGGCTCATGGCTGGTACTCTCTCGAAGAATAATGCCACTAGTATGCTGGCATAGCCAAAATTCTTGTGTCTTCCCCTTTTACAGTCAGATAGTTGTCTCTTCATGATCAGGAGAAATCCCGTGCACCAATCATAGAGAGCACCTCTAAAGTAGTCAACTGCCACCCTCATTTGATTCCTGGTGGCCATATGTAATCCTGTTGACCCTGCAAGTCTCACAATGGTACTAGCTAATACCTGGAGTGTGAAATCCTAGATGTCTGCAATAAGAACACTGCTGCCCTTCTTTTGAGTACCCGGTGATTAGAATATGTCAACATAGTTTTGGACACTCAAGGGGTCCCCGCCCGGGCCAGTTCCCTCCAAATTCACCAGTGCTCCCCGTTGTGACAACCCGGTAATGAAATATATATCTTCCACGGTAAGCTCTAAGGTCTCACCTTGAAGATTGAACATCCCCATATCATGATCCCAGTAATTGACCATGAATTCCAGTAAGCAGACATTTTCCTGCATGGGCGATGTACAAAATAATTTCAACAGCCCACATGTCCTCAATGCTTGGATGGTGTGCGCGCTTTGGAGCACCGCATGATCCATTATTTCATGCTCCCTTTCTCTCCACTCCAGCACCATATTTTTCCTGGAAAATACAAGTAATTGAGTTCAGTATTCCATAATAAAATTTTCAAAATCTTGCATATTTTTAAAGTTTTACCCCATCATGCAGCATTCGCAACTGTCCATTGGGGCAGGTCGCGGATCATTCGCGGCTGTCTAGTTAGACAACCCGCGAATGAAACGCGTATTTGTGACTTTCATGCTTAGCAACCCGCGAATGCGCAGTGATGTAGTTTGGGATGATGTAAAATACTGAATTCACCATTAAATTTAATATTTGTTTGGATCAAATTGACGGGTTTAGGGTGTAGAATTACCTGAAGCTGACGGATTCCAATTCTGACGGTCCAATTCTCCATAGTAATCGATCAAAGGTAGAGGGTAATCTTGCTCTTTATGGTTCAAAAAGTTCAAATGGCAAGAATTGTTTTAATTTTCATTCTATTTATAGAAATAAATTTCATAAAGTGGGTCTCTTTCCTATAGTTTGAAATGTCAATCAACTAATACCATACTTTTGTGCCTTGGAACAGGTTTATCAACTTTTACAGAATCTATTGCTCCAATTGGGTGGTTTTGCTATTTCCAACACATGTTGGCATCTTATCACTCCACATTAACCTTAGTATTTAACACTTTGCCATGGACTATGGTATTCTAAAACCATTAGTCCCTTGTCTCTACCATTGTTCTACCGTGGCTAGGGCCTTTATTTCATGAGTATCATCTTTATATTCCTTTGTCATCCTTTGGTGCTCATGCCACTACTGTTTCAGGTTCAGGGGTGTTCTCTTAGCTATTTTTCACGTCAAATAAAGCTTCTTCCGAACCTCTTTTTACAAGCTATCCCTTTATAGGACTCCCCACCCTTATGGAGTTTCTTTAGGCCCAGGTATGACTCCTTCAAAACAGACTTGAATACCGAGTTATCTCGTCCGTTCAAGCTCATTAAGAATATGTGAACAGGCATCCACATTGGTGGTAGGTTATCTATTTCTCGGACCATGCGGAATAATACGAGAAAGGATCACTCTCTTTTCTTTTGAATTGAAAAGAGTATTGTCAGGTATAGGTTTATCACTTTTCCAGACTTGAGGGATTAAATTTACAGAAAAGAAACACCCTGTTTGAGCTTAGTTTTCTCTTTTTTGTGCGGTGGACCCAAACATGAAAAAGATTCCAAGTGTACTTTGTGTCTTTGTCATGCTCGTTAAAAACTAAAGAACAAAGAAACGAGTTTATTGTTGTAAGCCCCATTTCTCGTAACCAAATGGATCTGTCCGAGTGACCTCGCTTTCCTTAACACTTGTAAAACTCAAGCTATCTTATGTTGTTCTGGAAGGAGCGTTGGGTAGGAAGTAATTTAACCTTTTTCGGACCTGGCTGACTAAGTACGAAAAAGGTGCACCTTTTCTTCTTCAGAAGTTAAGAGAGTTCTTCTGTGGTTTGTTTTATACTTTTTCAGCCCCAGGAGACTAAATTGGATGAAAAAGGACCCCCCTGGAGTCTTCTTTGGCGTTCTCAGACTCTCTAAATGTGAAAACACCGGCTGAGCATGTACTAGTTCGGGATCATTAAATCCATGAATCAGTGAATCAAGCATTATTTTCCCATCTCTTCAAGCTTGTTAAAAAATGAAGAGGGAACCGAGTTTACTTTCTTGGACTCATTAAAATTTAACAGGGAAGGTAAGGAAGAAGTTTTCTCTTGTTTTCAGTAATGGCAACATGTCATCCTTGAACATAGCACTCTTTGTTTTTCGATATCCATGTTTCAGTGTTCACTTGTTTTCAGCTATCACTTTGAGTTTCTTACTCCTCCTCTTGTCCATTATACCTGGGGAATCTGATCATGTCTCCTACATGACAAATAAGTCTAGTTGTTCTATCTATCCATTGTACGCTGCCTTGGGTCATCTCTGTGTTGTGCTCCCTGTTCAAGGACTCTCCCCAATGTCTGATCTATAGCCTGATCCCATCATTGTTATATCTGTTATCTATTTGTGTCTCCCTTCTTTTTCCCAGTTCCTAGTCACTCTTGTGATCCGTTGGAGGATCTGTTGCCTTCCTTATCACAGCATGGTTCCATTTTCAATACTTCCTGATGGCAAAGACCTAGATTTTTGATGATGGTACCTCTGGATTCACTTTCATCATTGGTGCATTCCTTTGCTTCAATTGTCAATTATCCCTTATTGGTTGACAAACTGTTGAATCCTTTCCATGTTCGACTTCAGCTTACCCTTATTCACATGGCTTGGATTGTACTGGTTCTTTGAGATCCTTTATGAAGACCTTAGTTTCTCACATATGGACTAAGTTGCACAAGATTATGTTCGATCTATCTACATAGCTTCCAGATCTTTGAAGACTCATCATTATTGTATATTGTGGTTTTGATCCACCTTTGTAATATACGTGGTTCTTTACTCGTATCATATGATGTACTCAAATATTGTAAAGGAGATAGTGTTCTAGTAAATTGAACATAGCATCCTCAGATGTAATTTTGTATATGACATTACTATGTATTTGTTTCAGGTACTCTCTCTGCTCCATTGGATTTCTGAGTTCCCCAAAGATAAATATTATAATGTATTTCGGCCATCGCTTCCCTCTGACCTCACACATTAGGGGGCATGTGTTATACACCTGAATGGCACCTCTCTGTCCGAGTGCCGACATTTCTCATGTTGGAACACAAAAGGACATCTATGGATAGAGGTTTGCCCAAAACACTATAGCTTGGCTTATGATGAAATACATTCCTTATATACCCAGCTAGTTACTTTGTTATTTTACTATGTTGAGCTATATTCGCGACTCTTCTTTTATACAACTCGCGAGTCATTCGTGAGTCCCGGTTGATGCAAGTTGCAAATCTATGTATTTGTTGGTTTCCCTTATTATAAGTCGTGAATAATTCGCGGGTTGCTCTACTACATACCCGCGAATGTGTCTCATAACATTTAAACATAAAACACGCACTAATTGGAGATTAGTTAACTCATTTAACTTAATTTCCTTAATTGTTACAACTTCCCCAACCTTTGAGAACTGCCTTATTTCACCCATATAAATACAGGCCTTGGGGAGGGTGTTGGTTACCTACACTTGGAGAGCAAATTTATGATGGTGGAGTTTATACAGAAGTCTTTGGAGCAGTGGAAATCAGAATCCTTTGGTTGCAGAGGAGTCCTTGTCTCAGGCATTGGGTTGTAATCTGAACTTCTTCATTATTGATAATAAAGAGAATCCTTCTTCCATATGTGTTTCATGTGTATTGTTTTGATAAATGTTTATGCTTATGCATCTTATGTGTTAGGTATAACTCCCGATTCAATATTATTCCAATGCCAATGCATATATTTATACATTTCAGGTGGTGGTTGAGATTCCGACCAGCCTATACATATTCCTACGTAACTGTTCAGCTTCCTATTCTTTATTTATTTATTTACAATATATAATCCCTACGGATTATATTCTAACAATACCCCTCTTAATCTGAAGGGGTGTTCATAAGTCCGAGCATGTTTCTGAATCTTTCAAACTTTTCTCGTCCAAGTGCTTTGGTGAAGATGTCTGCAATTTGATCATTTGTGGAACAATGTCGAAGATGGACTGTCTTGGCCTCTACATGATGTCTAATCAAATGATACTTTGTGTTGATGTGTTTGGTTCAATCATGGAATCTAGGATTCTTAGCCAGTTTGATTGCAGAAGTATTGTCGATCAATAATGGTGTGGAGTCCTCTTGTTTTTCTTGCAAATCTTCAAGTATCTTCCTGAGCCATACTATTTCTTTCATTGCTTCAGCTGCAGCCACATATTCTGCTTCTATTGTTGAATCTGCCGAAACTGACTGTTTGCATGATCTCCATGAGACAACAGCTGATCCAAGACTCATAGTGTATCCAGAAGTTGATAATCATGTCTCCTTATCGCCATCAAAATCTGATTCTGAGTACCCAGTAAGTTTGAAGTCATCTACTTTAGAGTACTTGAGTCCAACATCTTGAGTCCCCTTCAAGTATCTTAGAACTCTTTTTGTAGCTGACCAGTGTCCTTCACAAGGTTTATGCATGAACCTTGAAAGTATGCCAACAACATAAGAAATATCTGGTCTAGTTGTTGTAAGATAGATAAGGCTTCCTACAAGTTGTCGATACTTGGTCGCATCCTCAAATTCTTTTCCTTCGCTTGATGTGAGCTTCATTTTCTGTTCCATTGGAGTAGATATAGGGTTACATTCTGTCATGCAAAATTTGTTTAGTAGTTCTCCAACATATTTTTTTTGAGATAGGAATATGTACTTAGGATGTTGAGTGACTTCAATTCCTAAGTAATAGTGGAGATGTCCCATATCTTTCATTTCAAAGATCTTTTTCAAATCTTTCTTTATGGATGCTATATAGCTCTCATTGTTCCTTGTCATCAAAAGATCATCTACGTACACAACAGATCTTCCAACTTTATTTATAAACAGTGTTGCATCATCAAGATCAAAATGTTCAAAATTTAACTTCAAAAGACGCTCGGTTAACTTTTCATACCATGCGCGAGGTGCTTGTTTTAAGCCATACAAGGATTTGACAAGCTTGCATACCTTTTGTTCTTTTCCTTTCACAACAAAGCCTTCTGGCTGAGACATGAAGACATTCTCTTTCAAGTCTCCATTCAAGAAAGTAGTCTTCAGATCCATTTGATGAACTTTCCACCCTTTCTGAGCAGCTAAAGAGAGTAAGGTTCAGATGGTAGCCCATTTTGCTGTAGGAGAAAAAGTTTCTTCATAGTCAATTCCTTCTTTCTGTGCATCGCCTTTTTCTACAAGCCTCGCTTTGTGCTTGTCAAGTGAGCCATCTGATCTGTATTTATTCTTGTACACCCACTTGCAGCCAATTGGTTTGGTTCCAACTGGAGGATCAACCAGCTTCCAAGTTCCATTCTTTATGAGTGCATCATACTAATTCTGCATAGCTTCTTTCCACTCAACCCGAGTAGAAGCTTCTTCAAAGGAAGTTGGTTCAAATTTAGCAGATAAATTAAATTCACAATCAAATGATACATCCATGTCATCACCTGAATTATCTGCTCCTCCTCCATCTTCATGTCTTTTCAAACTTCTTGTTCCCTTCTTTCCAACTTCATCTGGATAAACAATTTCAAGTGTCCTTGTGGCCCATTTAGGAATCTTCCGTGATGGTCCTGGTTGATCAGCTGGCGGTGCTTCATCATTGATTGAGAGTCTTTCAATTCTCTCAATCACATCATCCAGTTGAACCTCTTGTTCAAGTGAAGTAGCAGGAACTTCTTCATGCGGGGGAGTTGGAGCTTCATATGGAAATTCCAAAGGTTGATCCAGAATAGGAATCCCCCCTTTAAGGTTTGGAATTTCATATTTATTTTCAGAATATGTCTTTGGATGAGGATAATTTTCCAAATGATCAGGCTGTCTCTCAATAGACTGGTCATTTTTATTAGTCTCAAGAAAAATGACATCTCTGGAAATAACAAATTTCTTGTTTACCTCATCATACAGACGGTATGCCTTGGAGTATTCTTCGTACCCTAGGAAAATGCATTTTCTACTTCGAGCACCAAGCTTGTTTCTTTGCTCCTTTGGAATCAAGGCATAACAG
Source organism: Pseudotsuga menziesii (assembly GCA_001517045.1). Lineage (NCBI taxonomy): Eukaryota > Viridiplantae > Streptophyta > Pinopsida > Pinales > Pinaceae > Pseudotsuga > Pseudotsuga menziesii. Next base: position 7,022 of record LPNX011087851.1, read on the forward strand.
GTGGAACCTCTGAGATGCCTGATTGAAGGGATATGGCCAAACCACATCTCATGTGGAGTCTTTTTATCAAGTGTATTTGAGGGACTTTTGTTTCTCAAATATGCTGCACATTTTACTGCATCACCCCAAAAAATTAGTTTTACATTCTTGAAAAACATCATAGAGCGAACCATATTCATTATGGTTCTATTCATTCTTTCTGCTACACCGTTTTGTTGAGGATTTTAGGGAACGGTAGTCTGATGTGCAATTCCATGTTGGCGAAGATAATCTTCAAAATAATTTGAAGTGTATTCTTTCCCATTATTAGTACGAAGTGTACCAATTTTTTATTGTGCTTGTTTTTCAATCAATGCATGAAAGTATTTGAATGTTTGAAATGCTTCTGCTTTTGTCTTTAAACAATAAATCTAGCACATTCTTGAGTAGTCATCAACAAATGTCATAAAATACTTATTCCCATTTGCTGAAGGAGTTGTCATTGGGCCACATAAATCAGAATGCACTAGTTCTAATTTCCTACTTGCTCTAAAATTAGATTCATGGAATGACAGCTTACTATGTTTCCCTAATATACATGAATCACATTTGTTCTTCTCTTTGGGAATGGTGGGCAGACCAAATACACCATTCTTTCTCAACAAACGAAGACTGTTATAATTTAGATGACCAAATCTTGCATGCCACAATGAGCTAGATGACATATTACCTTCTCCATGCTGAGAGAGGTAGGCATAGTTCTAAATCTTGCGGATGAACCCTTGAGCTTCAGCAGCTTTCCATCTTCGTATCCAGTCATGATGACTTGGTTGTCAGAGGACTTTCTTATTTCAACGATTCCATCAAACATGTGGATGGAATGGCCTTGCTGTCGAATTTCCACCATGGACAGCAGGCTTCTCTGCAACTCTGGAAGATAAAGAACGTTCTTCAACAAGAAATCAAGGAATCCAGGCATCTTCGGTCGAATGGTGCCCATTCCCTTTGGTTTAATACTTGACTTAATCTGAAGCCCAACACTAATCTGATGTGTGCCCAGTCTTTCCACAACGCTTGCACTGCAAATCTAATCTTTTGTTTGAGGTGTTTCTGCCCCCTCTGCTTCTAAAATTTCTTCTTCCTCTACCTCTCTTTCCAGTGAGAGTGGCACCAACTCCAAATGCTATAGATTGCATCTTTTGTGATGAATCTAGAAACTATGGAAGAGTAAAGGTGCAGGTCTAAGTCTCTGCCACCTTATTTACAAAAATAGTACAAGAAAATGATAATCTCTCCTTCAATAAACTATGTGCACTATTCTACACAATGCAGGTCTGAGTCTTTACAATAGTTTGTGGTGCTTACAAACAAAAAGTGATAAACTCTATCATCATTTAAAATTTGACATCAAGAAACAATCATAGCTTCCTAATCTCTTGTTCAGTCATATTGTATACTATATACTATAGACAACACTTACAAAACTATATTATATTTCTCCTCATTAGAAATGGCTCAAGATATATAGAAGCACACTTACCAATGAACACCATCATAGCTCCTTGAGAGAGGTAGTAGGCACAAAATAGTCTTCAGATAAAATGTAGTCCACGCTCAATTAGAAGAGCCCATGCTCTACAAATAGAGTCCACGTAGCTAGCAATTCGATGGCACACCATACTCTTCAATGCAATATATAGTATGATCAGTATTCAACATAATATATATATCAGTCATAATATATCAGTCAGCATGATATATATCAGTCACATCATACATTATTCTTCAGCATAAACGCAGTCTCCACGGTGTTCACTCAGAAAATTAGGGTTTCCACCCTAGAGAGGACGCACCAGTCTTCAGCAAGAAAATTAGGGTTTACAACACATCAGTCCTCAACTCAGCTTCAACATATCAGTCCTCAACTCAAATTCAACATATCAGTCCTCAATGCATCAGTCTCAATGCATATATTTTCAATACGCAGCTTATATAAACTCACAAGCCGCAGCATACATTTATTTCTCCACACTCCACGCTCTTGAAAAAGGTTCTGAATCTACACTTCACGCCGTTGAATAAATCGAGAGTCTGCAATCACAGGTCTTCAGCAAGAATACTTAAATCTCCACATGGTCTAAGGAGCAGTCATTACACCAACGCAACTCCAACACACGCGGTCTAAGAAGCAGTCCTTTAATCTATTCCATGATTTCCATTCAACCATGGTCTCTTCGCAGTTCTCAATGGGTCGCAAAGGCTGTGACCGTATCTTCAATGCTTCAAAACTCCATAGTAGAATGGAGGTAGGTTTGAGAGGTCATGGTTCTTCTACCTTAATCGAAATGTCACTTTCCAGATCCAATAATGAACAGATATTTATATTCATGCTTACAACTTTCAAGTCATTTGCTTACGAAGAAAGCTATATTACCACAATTTTGATGTTCTTATTGGCACAAACCTTTACATTCAATGTGAGGCTATAACTCCAGAATTTTGCATATCTTTCACGCCTTGAGAGATTCGAACATGGGACAGTTGGATAACCGTATTTAGATGATTATGCACAACAAAAGGCCTGTGCAATTGGCCTTCTACAATTGATCTAGTAGATAATGCAACTTAACGAAGATACCACTGATAGTTCTTTTCACGAGATGGAGGATATATACTCAACGCAGTAATATGCAGTCGATAAGGCGCATCAAAGCACTGTCAAAGGAAATGGAACTGATGGTTGAGATGGAGATGCTACCAATGCTAGTAACGGAAGTGGAGGAGGCTATACACATGATGCAGAATACCAAGAAGAAATTTCAACGGATGTCTCCAGTGTTAGGGTGCTGCAAATTAGGGTTAGGTATAACCTAATTCAAATGTTCAGGAAACTTAACAGTACAAAACCTCATCAACGTGAAGGGAAACACATACACTGCATGCGACTAGCAGACTGATGGAGCAGGCTGGCAATGGACTGGCAAGCAGAATGCCAGGACTGAAATGCAGCAGGCAGGAGTTATGGAAAATAGCCAAGCTCTGATACCACTTGTTAGGTATAACTTCCGATTCAATATTATTCCAATGCCAATGCATATATTTATACATTTCAGGCTGTGGTTGAGATTTCGACCAGCCTATCCATATTCCTACGTAACTGTTCAGCTTCCTATTCTTTATTTATTTATTTACAATATATAATCCCTACGGATTATATTCTAACATTATATGTGATTTATCTAACCTGCTTATATATATATGAATCATCTTGTATCTAGAATATTGTTTCTTGATAGGTGAAAGAAGAGCAACCTTGAAGACTTTGAAGGTGAAGCAGAGCGGAAGAGGACTAGCAAGGATCGAACTTCAGTAATCGAGTAAGTCTTTCTAATCCTCCTATTTCCTTTACTGCACTTTAGAGTCAATTGTCTGCAAGTAGATTGAGTATGTTGGTAACCCTAGACCTTAGGTTATTAGGTGTATAATCCTGTACAACAGAGGGAGCTCTCTCCTTCAAGGCCAACACTTGACTAGCAAAATCAATGATAAATAAAGCAGATTATACCTCATAAGCATTTGACAATCAACATCCACACATGAAGAGAATTACACCATAGATGTTTCCTCCAAAGCTTCTTTATTCCAGAATGAAAACAATACAGTACAAGAGCAACAACACCTCAATCCCAGTTCTAACTAAATTGGAAGAGGTAGGCTGTGCTTGGATTTATACAAAAAACAGGACATCCATCCCAGGGGGGGGGGCGTAATTCTCAAGGAGATAGATCAAATCACATGATGGAGAGTCAATCAATGCATATCTGAAGCTGAACTGGGCCCACTTGTCAATCAGGGGCTTGATTGAGCTGACACATCAACCCATAAACTGACACATCGGTCCATAGAGCATCCAGGAGAGTCCACATGTGTGGAGGAGAGAGAGAGGGAATAATTCCCCATGAAGACAGCTGAATATCAACTCTAGATCTGATTTGATCACCTCCTTCGGTTAAGGATTTGTCAGATCTAGTCAATCTGGTTCAGATCTGACTGATTTCAATCAAATTGACTGAGAATCCACTGATTTATGATTTTGTATTTTCTCCATTATTCATCAATTTATTAATTAATATAATCAATAATTGATTTTTGGGGCTTTCTAACCTGAGTGATGGAAAATCACTCAAAACTAGGAAATAGTGGGTCCATGGGTTTACATGGTGCTCTTAGATTGAAAATGAGCACCTACATGACTAAAACTGATTATTTTTCCCACTTTTATCACAAAATAAATTATTGCAATTAAAATATTAAAAAATAGCCTAAGTTTTGGAAAAATTAAATTTTAATAAAAAACACTAAAAAAAACTAAAAAATTTGAAAAATTGAAAAAACCTACGGGGACTTAGACATGTTCATATGACTCGACCATGATGTCTAGCATGTTTATACATTGACACATAGACTCTAATAACCTCAATAGACCTGAATGCCAAGCCGAGCACCCCAACTTTGGAGGTATGGGGTGAAAAACTCAGAAATTATCAGTCGTTTATTCAACAACCAATAATAACCAAGGGAAAAAACACCCTGGGCTGATCGTATTTACAAATAAAGTCTAAGAGACCAAGTCTTTTATAGACACTATCATGCTAGAACATTTATTACAATTCCCCCATGGGGTATGAACATGTGATATAGTACAACAATCACTTCCTAGAAGTACTTCCAAAGGTCTTTTGAAGTCCAAACAAGTTATCCTTGTCCAGTTCACCAGGCTCACTTGATAAAAAACCACTAAGTACAACTTAGGTGGTAATAGGAAGTTTCGAGACTTCTTTTCTTGCAATCAATAGTGCTCTGTAATGCATATGTGCAAGCCTTTAGTGTTATAGTTCACTTGGTTCTATTGACTAATGAACCAATACTTGTTCGCGTTGTCCCTTTAGTTTGTACAATCCTACGTCTTGTTCTCCAACCACTTTTGCATCATCGATTTCCTTTCCTTTATGCCACATTAGAACTTGTACATCAAAAAATGCAACTCTCATTCCCTTTGCATCTAGTGCAGATATGGAGAGAAGATTTTTCTTCAACCCTGGAACGTATATCACATCCTTGATCTTTAAATATTTTCCGTAGTCTAACTTGTATAAAGATTATCCACTTCCTTTTATGGGGTACTGATAATCATCCCCAAGTTTCACTTTGGGAGGTGACTCATGCTCAGACATATTGACGAAGGATTCTTTGTATCCCATCATATGTTTATATGCCCCACTATCCACAATTCAATCATTGATTCCATGTTACATAATTCCCATGAGTGTCGAGATTTGTTGGTTTTGGAGCCTGATCTTACTAATTCATAGATGTTATTCCATCCATGATTGTATCCCAACAACTGATGGGGGGGTTCCGGGGGGCTTGGACCCCCTCTCTAGTGGACAAGGGGGTCTAGGGGGTTCAAGGGAAGAAACCCCATAGATAAAATTTAGGAAAATGCCTTGTAAAATATTGTAATTTCAAAGGCATGACTTGGTCAATAATGGGTGATTTACGAGCCCGTGGTATTTTGGAAAATCGTGGTATTTTACCATGGTAATCCCTTTATAAAAGGAATGCATTGTAATATAGTTGCGTATTGTATTATAGCATTGTAAATCAATCTCTATGATTGTGTGAGATAGATTGCAAGAGAGTGAAGAGGAAGTGCAACAGGGTTGTTGCAGGTTGAATCCCTTCATTTTGTTGGATGGTATAATAATAAAAGACTGGAAATTTATGTGTGGATGAATCATGTTATATATGCGTCTCTCTTGTAATGTGTTTAATATTTACATCCTGTTTAATTGCTTAATTATTATTGCTCTGCAATCCTATTTTTCTAACAAATATTAGCACATGCTCTTGATCAGAATCATCCTTCTCTCTTCTAAATATTTTGTTTGTGGGTTCATCATCTTCAACGGTGTGAGAATGGTTTCTTTTCTTCTTGTTGAAGGATTCCTTGTTTTTGGGACAGTCTCTTGCAAAGTGTCCCTTTCATCACAAGTGTAGAATTGAATGTTGGAAGTATTTTTTCCAAACTTCTTTTGTTTCTTGTCCTCCTTCCTCTTGTGATGGTGGTTCTCCTTCTTCTTGTAGTTATTTATAGTGTGAGTTGTGAGATATTGATCTTTAGTTTCTCCCATATTCTCTTCTCTTGTTATGAGGTGAGCTTCTTCTTGTGTGCATTCTTCTCGAAGTCAACTGAAAGAGATCAAATTCCTTCTTGCATAGACTCCTTATATGAATGAATCTCATCATCTTGGGAGGCCATTCAAGGTAGTCATAACGATCTCTCCTTCTTATACATTCTCTTCAACTGCTTCAAGTTATTCCTTTATTTGAGAAACCCTTGTGAAGTAGGACTGTATAGTCTCTGAGTTCTCTATCTTCACATTATTAAATTGGTTTCTCAATGCCATCTTCTGATTGACGTTCTTTTGTTTGAACATATTTTTCAAAGCATCAATTACTTCCTTCGGTGTCTTAAAGGATGAAAAAACGGGGATGAGATGATCCTTAATAGAATCTGTAATGATTCTCTTATCCTTAACCAAGTTCTTCTCATGAGTATCCATATCCTCATCTCCCTCTGGATCTGGAACTTCTTTACTAATGTACTAATCCAAATCATTATCTTCAAGGATAAGGAAGTTTCAGTAATTTTGTGCTTGAAATTTATAAACTCCTACAATTGTCTCCTCAAGCTAAGTATGAGGAGTCATCTTCAAATGAGAACCTCAAATGGAATAACTAAGATTTATATCTTACTGCTTTGAGGTGCCCGACCCGGTTTTGTAGCTGGCTGACCTAGGGTTTGTTAGACAAACCCTAATTTTCAAAACTTGGAATTTGAAAATTATGTTTGGACAAAAATATGTGCCTCCTTAAGGAGAGTTTCTCAACTAGGTCCTTTTTTGAAGACTTAGGTGGGAATCCTTTGAAACTTGATGCCCTAGTTTCATTCGATAGTGTCCCGTAGTGTCCCACAGTAAAAAAATAAAACTTCTACAAATTTGAAACTTCTTCCACCAAAATATGCGCCCCTCTATGGTGAGTTATCTTAACCCTATTTTCTTGATGATCTGTGGAGAGAAGACCTTGAAATACGAAGTCCTAGTTTCTGTTGTTGCGTAGTGTGTTAGAGAAGCTCTGATACCATGCTAGTTTTCCTAATCTAATTAACTTGATTTGGATCTTTATCTAATATAATAAGTGTTATTTTTTCTTTAGATTTGATTAGATTATATAGGATATTTATATGAAAGAATAACAAGTACAACAAGATGCATAATAATATATAAAAGATACACGATACACAAATATTTTCACTGGGGAAACCATAAAGGAGAAAACCCCACAAACTTCCTCAAAATAGTAAGATGATCAAAAGTAGTGATAATAAGTATTCAACATCTATCTATCTCTCCTCCTCTATCTCTCTCTCTCTCTTTGTCTCTCATGAAAACTTGAGAGTGTGAAGTGTGTAAAAATGAGGGACAGTGCCTCCCTATTTATACCCTTTTAAGTTACTGACCGAAAACAATAATGGGGCCCACATATCTTCCCTAATAGGGACGAATTCTCCCATAGAGACTCCAAATACACATTACATGATGTTACACTAGGGACTATTCCCACGCCTTACAACGAAGGTTGTACCTCAATGTCTAGACACAATTAAAACATTCCACAAGGGGGTAAACACATCACCAATGGGGTTACAACAAAATACAATGATAATAAACATCATAATATATTCCAAAGTTACAAATACATCGACAATCCCTCTTAAATAGGAAGTTATTCTCTTCACATACATCAACAGATCTAGTCAAGTCTTCATCGTAGAGTCATCATCACAGAGTCATAGATTCATCATCATAGTTGTTTCCATCATCTTCTTATTATTTATTATTGAATGGTACTATCTGTTGGAAGGAATTTTGATGTGCATGGTACGATAGTGAAAAAAGGTGAAAGAAGACTATGCAAGGTGAAGATGTTGACAAGGATCAGCTTAGTGACATTTTTGGTACTTTTGGTCCGAGTTAGGTAGATAGTTAGTTAGATGTGGACCATTTTTTTCACATCCCCTCCTATCCACCGGAGAGAGAACACGACCATAGTGCTATCTAATCCAGGAAAACTAGCCCGATAAATATAATATGAAATGAATTGAAATAAAAACATGCACATATGCATAAATTATTAACATACAACAGAAGCAAAATTCATTCATTCACAATAGGATTTGAACGCAAAATCCAATGACTTCTGACGTATCGTATGGATGTGTTGGACATCAATGATGAAAAGTATTGAGCCTTATGAATTATTTTAGCGTCGTCGAATTTTCGACACTAGGGCATAGGTTTCTCAATGACTATGTCGTCAGATTTCCAACAATAGGATGTAGGATATTCAACGGCTATGCATAGAATATTTGACCGCTATGCGTAGGATATTCGATGGCTATGTGTAGGATATTCGATGGCTATATGTCATTGGATTTTATACACGATGAGCATAAATTATGATAATGACAATGATGATATGGCCAATCCTTACAATGTTGACTCTAGATCTAATGATACAGATGATGACTTGGATGAAGAAGATGATGACATGGATGAAAAAGACAATGAAATATATTGAAAAGGTAAATATTTAATTAGACCTATTATTTTACCTTTCTTTTTTAAAAGAGTTACTAACATCATCACCATCACGATCATCATCGTCATTGTCATCATCATCATCGTCAGCATCATCATCATCATCATTGTTATCTTCATCATCGTCGTCTTCATCATCATGACCATCATAATCATCTTCAACATCATCGTCATCATCATCAGCATCATCCTCATGATGATGATAATCATCATCACCATCATCATCACCATCATCATCATCTTCATCATCATCATTGTCATCATCATCATTATCCTCATGATCATCGTCATCATCATAATCATCATCATTGTTATCCTCATGATCATCGTCATCATCATCATCACCATCACCATCATCATCGTCGTCGTTGTCGTCGTCATCGTTATCCTCATGATGATGATAATCATCATCAACATTATCATCACCATCATCATCATATTCATCATCATCATCATCATCATCATCTTCATCCTCATGATCATCGTCATCATCATCATCGTCGTCACCATCAACATCATCATCATCTTCATCATCATTGTCATCATCATCATCATCATTGTCATCATTGTCATCAACATCATCATCATCATCAACATCATCATTGTCATCGTTGTCATCAACATCATCATCATCATCAACAACAACAACAACAACAATAACATCATCATCATCATCATTGTCATCATCGTCATCAACATCATAATCATCATCATCATCAACAACATCATCATCATTGTCATCGTCATCTTCATCATCATTGTCTTCATCGTCATCATCATCATCATCGTCTTCATCGACATCATTGCCATCATCTTCATCATCACACATCATCATCTTCATTATCATTGCCATCATCATAAGGCTATGGTCATGTTGGCCTAATTTTCTTATCTAAGCCAATAAGGAGGTTTTTCCCACACAATCATCTTAAAGTAGCATCTGGTGTGTTTGGATTAGCAAAGCCTCGTAGGTTATGGTCCTACTACCAGCTGATTTTTCTCTTAAGGAGAAATTAAAATCAGCAAAATCTAACATATTCTAATGTGATTTCTACCTAAATAAATCCTATAATTAAATTAAACTACCTAAACTGTCTTATGGTTGCTTTCTTAAGGAAAGACTCAAACTTTGAAGAGTTTTCTGAACGTAAAGACTTATACAAAGTATGCAAATTGATTTAATATCTACTAACTAAAATATATCAAAATAAAACTTAATCTAGACTATTTTATATATCCTATCTCAGCTATCTCAGCTGAGCGTTTCTTAAGACTAGATTAATTATTAATCAATAAAATATGAACAGAAAGACTTAAAATACAATTTAAATAGAAACATTTAAATCATGAATAATCAGTCACTCTTATATAACAACAGAACCAAAAACAACTGAAAACAAACAACTATTTTAACTTTCTGAAATTAATTAATAATTAATTATCAATATAACTATTTGAACTTAAAGATAATGTCTACTATAAAATCACTGTCAAAACACAAATGATATTTTTAAGAGACAGAAGAGTATATCATTATAACTCAAGTTTATAGTAAAAATACTAATAAACATAATCATAACGATGTATTGTTCAAAATGCTATACTGAAATGACAAAGTGCAAATTGTAATTAAACACATGTATATCAAAGCATAATGTGTTAATATTAAGATAGAAGATGAGATGATGAAATATATATATATATATCCAAAACAAAAATACCAGTAATGGTATCAGTCTCTAGACGTCTAGTTGTATTCACATCCAAAGGTTCAACTTCAGGAATGAAATAACACCAGCAGCAAAATATATTTCAACTCTATTTTCTTCCAACACTCCATCCTCGGACTAAGCGTTTCCATTTCTCCAGTAGAGAAGTACAATAGAGTCATCAGCTCCATCGATTCCCCCTCTCTTTGGCGGAAGCAGTGTCTCTCCTCTATCTCAGATATCAAATTCTACCCAATAGAAATAGAATTTCAGAGAATAAAAATTCTCTCTACTCTACAGAGACCCGACCCCATTTCTCAAGAAATTTGTTGTTCAAATAGATGAATCCACAACAGAAACTCCGCTGAACTCTTTAGCTGGCCGCATCTACTAAAAACGTGTTCAGAGCACCTTGAAAATCTCCCAAACCGTTCACTTTTTTCAGCAAATTCTACTATAGTCTGGTAAATGGGGATCTTCTGGAAAAAACCCATGTCCCGGAATTTTAATTTTCACCTTAGGTTGCCTGCAGTTCACTGCAGAAAATCGCCCCCTCAATAACGACGGGAATCCGGTTCGGTTCTTTCCTTTTTTCTTGTGATCTCAGATATGCTTGAAGTGTTATGTGGCATCATTATTGCTAGTGAGTAGATCCCATATATCTCAACGTCTTCTAAACAACAACTGCATCAATCAATTTCTTCCATGATCAAGGCTGGCGAATAGCGAATTTCTGCCTTTCTGTCCATTTCTGCCGGAGGATTTGAAATATGCTCACATTCTGTTCTAACTGTTTCCTGAAACCTTCTTGAACTTCATCAACTCGCTACCATCTTACTTGTCATGTTTTTAATGAGCTCCGTTCCCATAAAACCTGCACCAATATGAAATCGCAGATTAATAATTTATACAACTGAGAAACAAGATTTATATATAAAATTTTAAAACTAATCAAACTGAGAGAGAGCAAAGAAATATTAGTAAAGGGTTTCTCCCTACAATTTGGTGAATGATTAATGGTTGCCTTACGAATCTAACTGCAAGCTTTGAGCTTCTTCTCGAAGATTCTAATGCACACATCAATCCTCTTGACCAAACAACATATTACATATGGCTATTTTACAATGCCTACAAGATTTCCTTGCATTGGCATTTTTATGGCAGTCTTCATTTGACAATTAACTCAGTGGTATAAACATTTATCTTAACGTCTTAATTGCCCACGATCTGGTATAACAATGTCCTTTTTTTCTGGAAATTATGGAGCTCGTTTTATGGAATGGCTACCACATGACTTTGACAGTGATGTATATTCTGTATTTCATTAACCCTCCATAATGATTTGAGTGCATTCAAATCTATTTTTAATGGACTGTTGAAGATATTTTGCTAGTGCTCAAATCTATGATTGAATCATATTTATCTTGTAGTGATCCCACGATGCAACGTCGAGTTCTTTCTTCATCGATTCAAAACCAAAAGCAATAAATGAAACAATCTCGTAGCCTTGGGAAGAGTAAACGTGACAACGTACCAGCTTGACAACTAGTGGACTGATTTCTTCATAGTTAAAATTAATAACTACATGGCATAAGTAATGCCATCTCGTAGTCCATCAATAATTTTGTAGCAAAAAAGTATAATATACTTTCAAACGAGCTTCTCTTTCCTGTGACACCAAAGAACAAACCCATAGATGATCGAAAAATTGTTTTTTTTTATGATCACAGTCTGATCTTTGCAAACTCATTGGTCTCGATTCAAATAGACAAGAAACATTTATACCAAACTATGGCTTTAACTAATAGTTGGAAATGCCAAATCTTTTTAAGCACTTGTACAATCTTCCAGATATGAAATGATAGCCTTTAGAATATTATAAATGCAATTATTGAAGGTAGGAAAAAAAAAAAAACTTATGCCTTGAGTGAAATACATCCACGTAAACAATCTGAGAATTGTAAAAGAAGCTTAAAACTTTATGGGAAACAATGCTTTATTTAAATAAAGAATCCCAAGATTTGTTTATAGAAAAACCTCAAAGGATAATCACATGTGTTAAAATTGCAATATTAAAGAACCCTTTAAAATAAAAATTAAAGCTTTATCAAAGATTCTTTCATATTAATATATGTACACGATATTGTTAAAAGAGATTTTTGGATAAAGGATTTTGAAAAATGATTTTGTAACTGAAGTTGAGAACATTAAAGATATGATACTTCATATAAAGATTAATTTTTATTTCTTGAAATTAATAATTTCATATATAGATAAGAAAATCAAGGATTGAAGATAATCTTAATATTTTGGTGAGATAAAATGTTCTTCTTCTCTTAAAATATATATATCAAACATATATTTTTTGTTAAAATTGATTGATATTGATAATGACTATCATTATGATGAATAATGAGAATATAAATTTCAACAAAAATCAATTTTAATTAAGGACCAACTAAAAAGTAAGTCATGCTATTTAATGAATTTTGGCCACAAATAAAATTGCAATTATTTAAGGAGAAGAACCACCATTATGTTTAAGCAACATAATGAAATAAAGTCATCATATCAAGAAAGCGGAAGTATCAAGCATGAAACACTCAGAGCCAAAGCTTGGGAAAGAAAATGTTCACCAAACCATTTTTCATGGAAATTCAAGGATCCAATGGAGATCATAAAAGAACCTACTGAATCAAGCAATGTAAAAGAAAAATCTAAGTATTTACAAAATTTACATGGGGATCCCTTTGATTTTTATCAAAATCAATGGGAGTTGTCGGGGTGCCAACAAATGGCGACATGCTGGGCGAACCAGTTATCTCTATATGTTTTAGCTAAAGGTTATAGATATAGGAAAGCAAAACCAAGGTTTTCTCAAAATATCAAACTTTCACACCACATGACATTCTCACATCACTAGCCTATATAGTAAAGTTTAAACTTAAAGTGTTGTCACAATCAAATGAATTATCACAACTATTATTCAGAGACTTTGTAAAGATGAATGAGTTTGAAATATATGCATAGCAAATAAACCTTATCAAGAATGCTTTCTCAACAGTTAAGGATAATCGAACAACACTAGCATAAAGATATGACCTCCATATCTTAAGAAGATATCTGGATAAGTTCCCCATCCATTAAATATAAATAACTGAAAGATTTGTTTTTCTCTTTTTTTCTTTTTTTTATGTATATCTTTGATTCAAGACTACTATCCTGGCTTGGTAACCAGCTATTGATAGAATCATTCACGAGAACTACCAGAGATAAAAAAAGCCGGCTCGTGATGAAACCTCATGTCCCTTGATCTTATGACCAAGAGCCATCACCCTGGTGATCAGAAATGATTTTATCCCTGACAAGACTGATGATCATGATTAGGTTGGCTCGTAATGAGGCCTCCTATTCTTCAATCAAAGTTTAGTTTAGTTTTAATTTTTTTTCTAATGGATGAGAAACAAATCCAGATAATACCCCTATAATAATATGGAAGGCCTACAGATGACTAATGCCATTGATTTATAAAGATTATGAAAGAAAATTTTCCCAACAAGTTAACTTGCCTAGCTAATGATATCATTCTAAAATAAAGTCCAAGAATAATAATTGTGAGTTCAACTGACTGATTAGCTAAGTTCATAAGAAATATTTCAAGGCTAGGAATGATTCAGTCACAGTAAGAACATTTGATATGGCAAGAAACTCCTTACAATGGTTTCCCTTAAAAAAAAAAAAAAAAAGAAGCTGAAGAATATTAAATTCACTACTGAAACCAATCAACCAAACAAATTTTAAGACAAAATCACTAATTGAAGCAAAACACTCAAAAAGCTAGAATTCGATCAAATCCAAAATTCAACCAAAAGGTATGTATTGAAATCCAAAAGAAAAATTAAAAATTTATCGAAACTTTAACTGAGAGTCGAAGATGGTTAATAAACTCGAAAATCAAAATTCAAGATATGATTACTTTCTATATGATGAGCTATACAAAATAACGTAAAAATCATAAAATTATGACATACGTAAGAAATAACGACAAATCTCCTAAAATTAAAATTGACCACAATATAAAGATTTAAAGTTTAAAGTTTAAATAAAGGTCAATATAAAATGGAAAATAGGAGACACAAATATAATATGTATGTCATAATGGTGATTTTCACAAAAAGTATCATAAACTTATTATTGATGTAAAGTTTCGAAAATATTTGAATATCGTAGAATCATTCAATTGTTAAAATCTCTCTTCATTCTTTTAGGACTCATTTAATTAATCGATGAGAAGATTGAGTAAGTCGAATCCTTTTATTCATCATTATTTACAAAAGAAAAATGAAAAGTCTAAGTTGTATATTTTTGTGAGAATAATTACAAAGTGAGCAAGATATAATGATTACAACTCTTCATTTTGAAAAACAAAAATAAATGAAAAACCTAAAAGAAAATGGTCATAACAAAATCTTCTAAATCAAAGATAATCAAAAGACATAAATAAGACTTGTAAGAAACCAATTATTTCAAAAAGCAAGATATCAACTCAAAATCTAGTCAATATGTACAAGGTTGAGGTGATAAGAAATCTAATCATCTAGGTCTAAAAAGTGAAAACGAAAAGCAATCAAGTGAAACCAAACTCAATATTAATTTCCTTTGATGTGCAAGTCATTATTAATTCTATGTCACAACTTCACTAAGTATCATAATCGAATAAAAGAAAATTTTTAAATTGAAGATCAACATGCAATAATATTTTACACAGATTAAATTGATCTGAAATTATAAAACAATTTTCCATAGCCTCAATTATATTTATTTTAATTTATGGTTGTGACAATACCAAAATAAGACTTTTCCTTCATTATAAATATGGTAAGTATTCATAGAAAAGCCTAAATTATTAATTTTGAAAAATGATCAATTAAAAAAATATAGAGAAATATTCATCAAAACAATATTTATGAACAAAATCAGGAATTGGCATGAATGATTTAAAAATTTCAAGGAGTTGATTTAGCAAATTCATTTCAAGAGAAAATCAAGATTTGAATGATAAAAGAAATAACCATAAGGCTAGTCTACACATTTTAAATAAATTGATGAATGTCACTGTAATAATTTAAATATAGTCTAAAAGTGTATAATTAATGACATCATCCCACAATCATGTAAAATAACCTAATGATAGATTTATCATTACTGAATTATTGTAATTTATGATTTCTCACAATTAATACCAAAATTCAATACTTCACAATTTTAAAAAGATAAATAACAAGTATACAAATTTTGAAATCGAAATAAGATAAAGAATTCACTTCCCTGATGTAAGGCCATACTCGTATTCATGCATTCCCAATTGTATCACTTGCTTCAAAACGCTTTCTAACTTGTCAATCCAACCAAGTGTACCTGACCAAAAATTAAGTAGAGATCAATCTATCCTTAGCACAAAACTATTGAGCTGATTAATAAATATATACATTCTTATATTTACTGCTATGTGTGAAATCAAAACTAAAAACTAAGAAGTAAAGAAAAAGAAAAGAAACTACTCTATCTTATTCCTAGTCTTATTTTATGTACACTAAAATCAAATATTCAATCATAATCAGGTAAAGTAAAAAAGCCAATGAAGCCATTGAAGCATTTGTAACCCTGCAAAATAAAACATATTGAATATTAATAATATGAATTGAAATGCTTGATACTGAAAAATAGAAAGTATTTAATTAGAACTCATATTTACAAAAGAAAGAAGAAGATGACATGAAAATCTTTTAAAATATGACTCTTCCGACCATGCATAAACTGGGTCATAAAAAGAAGATTGGAGATCTAAAACTCGTGAAGATTCAATGGAATGTGTGATAGCAAGTTCATCAGGATAGTAATCAAAAAGTGGCATGTCGAGATTATGATCAAAGGATCCAGGAAGAGTTGAAGTAGAGGATATATGTTGTAAGGAAGTATCATCATCATAAATTTGAAAATCAAATTTTGACACTACCTTAGAGTAAGCACTTTCCCTTTGAAATTCATGAGATTTTGACGATTCGATTAATTTACAATTGAAAAGATTAGTACCGCCAACATTATAAGAAATGGTTTTATCTTCTAACTTAACTTCTTCAATATTATTGTATGCATGAGATTCATGAGCGATATTTTTAAGATTATTTTCCTCATCAATATCTTGAATAGAAATATTTTCCTCATTCTTATACAACAAATCACTTTGCATAGGAACTGACCATAGTGTTTGTATTTTAGTATCTGGACTTGAACTATAATCAGTAAATAGATCTGGATATAAAGCATGATAACTTTCCAAATGTTGAAAGTTAGATGTTCCTGTTTGCAAAGGACAATCTTGATTAATTGACTCAAAAAAAAATCATTATCCAAATTTTGATTTGTTGATATATTTTGTGAAGGAATGAGATAATTTTGTTCAATTTGAGAAGAAGAAAATGCAAAATCATGATTTATGCAATGATCATTCAAAGATTTGGTGTTAGGTCCTAAAATCATTGATTCCTTTTCGACTACAATTGCTTGAACAAGAGAATGATTTTTTAATGTAAGTGTCGAATTTAAATTCTTTTGTTATTGAAATTGTATATTAGAAGATCCTAAGATTTGTTGATGTTCAACAATTTTAGTGCCATAATTTGGATCAGTAAAATTAGACCTTGAATCAATATTAACTGATGAAGTGATGCAACCATCAACATACATATCGTCAATTTGAAGCTCATCATTATTTGTTTGATCATGTAAAGTTGAATGAGAATCAAGAGATAAAAATAAATCTGTTGTTTCTTCTGCAGAAAGTTGATCTTTCTCATGAAATCTAAAATGCATTGACATAAATCTTGAAAAGAAAGTACTAGTAGATTCACCTTCTTGTTTGTGAAGATTTCCAATCCCATACCTCAACGCTTGATAATTATAATCCTCATGCGCAATCAATGAATAACTCCATGAAATGTTTCCATGAATGAATGGATTTAGCTGGTAACATTTCGAACCAGCCTTGAATTCTTCTTTTGAAAGTGACTGTAAAATGCCTGCAAATCTTACTCTCACACACTATACGATAATGGCTACAATTATCTATAAATTTAGTGAGATGTTTCAAAGCAGTCATTTTACCTTCTCCATCAAAACTTAACCTTTGCAAGATATTTACTGCACTTTCAAAAATACCTCCAGCAGGCCCAGGCATGCTGAAAGCATGTTCTAAAATAGTAATAGGAGCCATTTTTAAAATAAATCAAAATTTAAAAGAAATAGCTCAAAAGGGCTTACTTGCCGATCGGCCCTCCTTCTAGCGCCATTTGTTGGCCAGATTTTCTGATCTAGGCCAATAGGGAGGTTTTTCCCACACAATCAGCTTAAAGCAGCGTCTGGTGTGTTTGGATTAGCAAAACCTCGCAGGTTATGGTCCTGCTACCAGCTGATTTTTCTCTTAAGGAGAAATTAAAATCAGCAAAATCTAACCTATTCTAATGTGATTTCTACCTAAATAAATGCTATAATTAAATTAAACTACCTAAACTGTCTTATGGTTGCTTTCTTAAGGAAAGACTCAAATTTTGAAGAGTTTTTTGAATGTAAATACTTATACAAAGTATGCAAAGTGATTTAACAGCTACTAACTAAAATATATCAAAATAAAACTTAATCTAGACTATTCTATATATCTTATCTCAGCTATCTCAGCTGAGCGTTTCTTAAGACTAGATTAATTATTAATCAATAAAAGATGAACAGAAAGACTGAAAATACAATTTAAATGGAAACATTTAAATCATGAATAATCAGTCACTCCTATATAACAACAGAACCAAAAACAACTGAAAACAAACATAGATTTTAACTTTCTGAAATTAATTAATAATTAATTATCAATATAACTATTTGAACTTAAAGATAATGTCTACTATAAAATCACTGTCAAAACACAAATGATATTTTTAACAGACAGAAGAGTATATCATTATAACTCAAGTTTATAGTAAAAATACTAATAAACATAATCATAACGATGTATTATTCAAAATGCTATACTGAAATGACAAAGTGCAAATTGTAATTAAACACATGTATATCAAAGCATAATGTGTTAATATTAAGATAGAAGATGAGATGATGAAATATATATATATCCAAAACAAAAATACCAGTAATGGTATCAGTCTATAGACGTCCAGTTGTATTCACATCCAAAGGTTCAACTTCAGGAATGAAATAACACCAGCAGAAAAATATATTTCAACTCTATTTTCTTCCAACACTCCATCCTCGGACTAAGCGTTTCCATTTCTCCAGCAGAGAAGTACAATAGAGTCTTCAGAAATCAAAGTTGTCTTCAGCTCCATCGATTGCCCCTCTCTTTGGCGGCAGCAGCGTCTCTCCTCTATCTCAGATATCAAAGTCTACCCAATAGAAATAGAATTTCAGAGAATAAAACTTCTCTCTACTCTACAGAGACCATACCCCATTTCTCAAGAAATTTGCTGTTCAAATAGATGAATCCACAACAGAAACTCCGCTGAACTCTTTAGCTGGCCGTACCTGCTAAAAACGTGTTCAGAGCACCTTGAAAATATCCCAAACCGTTCACTTTTTTTATCAAATTCTCCATGTTTCTAGTAAATGGGGATCTTCTGGAAAAAACCCATTTCCCGGAATTTTAATTTTTTCCTTAGGTTTCCCGCAGTTCACTGCAAAAAAACGCCTTCTCAATAACGACAGGAATCCGGTTCGGTTCTTTCCTTTTTTCTTGTGATCTCAGATATGCTTGAATTTTGATGTGGTGTCATTATTGCTAGTGAGTAGATCCCATATATCTCAACGTCTTCTAAACAACAACTGCATCAATCAATTTCTCCCATGATCAAGGCTGGCGAATAGCGAATTTCTGCCTTTCTGTCCATTTCTTTCGGAGGATTTGAAATATGCTCACATTCTGTTCAAACTGTTTCCCGAAACCTTCTTGAACTTCATCAACTCACTACCATCTTACTTGTCATGTTTTTAATGAGCTTCGTTCCCATAAAACCTGCACCAATATGAAATCAAAGATTAATAATTTATACAACTGAGAAACAAGATTTATATATAAAATTTTAAAACTAATCAAACTGAGAGAGAGCAAAGAAATATTAGTAAAGGGTTTCTCCCTACAATTTGGTGAATGATTAATGGTTTCCTTACGAATCTAACTGCAAGCTTTGAGCTTCTTCTCGAAGATTCTAATGCACACGTCAATCCTCTTGACCAAACAACATATTACATATGGCTATTTTACCAAACAACATATTACATATGGCTATTTTACAATGCCTACAAGCTTTCCTTGAATTGGCATTTTTATGGCAGTCTTCATTTGACAATTAACTCAATGGTATAAACATTTATCTTAACGTCTTAATTGCCCATGATCTGGTATAACAATGTCCTTTTTTATCTGGAAATTATGGAGCTCGTTTTATGGAATGGCTACCACATGACTTTGACGGTGACGTATATTCTTTATTTCATTAACCCTCCATAATGATTTGAGTGCATTCGAATCTATTTTTAATGGACTATTGAAGATATTTCGATAGCGCTCAAATCTATGATTGAATCATATTTATCTTGTAGTGATCCCACGATGCAACGTGGATTTATTTCTTCATCGATTCAAAACCAAAAGCAATAAATGAAACAATCTCATATCCTTGGGAAGAGTAAACGTGACAAGGTACCAGCTTGACAACTAGTGGACTGATTTCTTCATAGTTAAAATTAATAACTACATGGCATAAGTAATGCCATCTCGTAGTCCATCAATAATTTTGCAGCAAAAAAGTATAATATACTTTCAAACGAGCTTCTCTTTCCTGTGACACCGAAGAACAAACCCATATATGATCGGAAACTTGTTTTTTTTTATCACAGTCTAATCTTTGCAAACTCATTGGTCTCGAATCTTCAAATAGACAAGAAACATTTATACCAAACTATGGCTTTAACTAATAGTTGGAAATGCCAAATTTTTTTAAGCACGTGTACAATCTTCCAGATATGAAATGATAGCCTTTAGAATATTATAAATGCAATTATTGAAGGTAGAAAAAAAAAACTTATGCCTTGAGTGAAATACATCCACGTAAACAATCTGAGAATTGTAAAAGAAGCTTAAAACTTTATGGGAAACAATGCTTTATTTAAATAAAGAATCCCAAGATTTGTTTATAGAAAAACCTCAAGGGATAATCACATGTGTTAAAATTGCAATATTAAAGAACCCTTTAAAATAACAATTAAAGCTTTATCAAAGATTCTTTCATATTAATATATGTACATGATATTGTTAAAAGAGATTTTTGGATAAAAGGATTTTGAAAAATGATTTTGTAACTGAAGTTGAGAACATTAAAGATATGATCCTTCATATAAAGATTAATTTTGATTTCTTGAAATTAATAATTTCATATATAGATAAGAAAATCAAGGATTGAAGATAATCTTAATATTTTGATGAGATAAAATGTTCTTCTTCTCTTAAAATATATATATCAAACATATAATCTTTGTTAAAATTTATTGATATTGATAATGACTATCATTATGATGAATAATGAGAATATAAATTTCAACAAAAATCAATTTTAATTAAGGACCAACTAAAAAGTAAGTCATGATATTTAATAAATTTTGGCCACAAATAAAATTGTAATTATTTAAGGAGAAGAACCACCATTATGTTTAAGCAACATAATGAAATAAAGTCATCATATCAAGAAAGCGGAAGTATCAAGCATGAAACACTCAGACCCAAAGCTTGGGAAAGAAAATGTTCACCAAACCATTTTTCATGGAAAGTTAAGGATCCAACGGAGATCATAAAAGAACATACTGAATCAAGCAATGTAAAAGAAAAATCTAAGTATTTACAAAATTTACATGGGGATCCCTTTGATTTTTACCAAAATCAACGGGAGTTGTTGGGGTGCCAACAGGTCATCATCATCATCAATTTCATCATCATCATCATCATCATCATTATCATCACCATCATCATCATCATCATCATTAAGAGCGTCATCATGATCATGATCATCATTATCATGAACATCATAATCATCATCAAGAGCGTCATCATGATCATGAACATGATAATCATCATCATCATCATCTTCATCATCGTCGTCTTCATCATCATCACCATCATCATCATCGTCATCATTATCATTGAAATCCTCATGATGATGATAATCATCATCAACATCATCATCACCATCATCATCATCTTCATCATCATCGTCATCATCATCATCGTTATCCCCATGATCATTATCATCATCATCGTCATCGCCATCATCATCATCGTTGTCATCATCGTCATCCTCATGATGATGATAATCATCATCAACATCATCATCGCCATCATCATCATCTTTGTCATCATTGTCAGTATCTTCATCCTCATGATCATCGTTGTCACCATCAACATCATCATCATATTCATCACCATCGTCGTCATCATCATTGTCATCCTCATGATGATGATAATCATCATCATCATCAACATCTTCATCATCATCATTGTTATCATTGTCATCAACATCATAATCATCATCATCATCATCATCAACATCATCATCATCATCAACATCATCATCATCATCACCATCATCATCACCATCATCAACATCATCATCGTCATCATTGTCACACATCATCATCATCGTCATCCTCATGGTGATGATAATCATCATCATCATCATCAACATCATCATCATCATCATCGTCGTCGTCTTCATCATCATCGTCATCATTATCATTGTCATCATTATCATCGTCATCATCATCATAATCATCATCATCGTCATCATCATCTTCATCATCGTCATCTTTGTGATCATCAAAGCTAAGACATGGGAGGGAGGTAATTGTTTCACTTTATTTGGTTGATATTTTTAAATATCCCCAACTTTATGTTGTTACACAAACCATAAAAATAGGAATATTTTTGTTGCAAGAGAAGATAATAATAATAGAGTAATATGATAACTTATAATAATTATAATAGTTTTTAAGATATGATTTTATAATATTATAATGGAAAGCATTGAACTCGAACTTTTTGTGTAGCTAGGTTATACCCTAGTTGTCACTAGCTCAACTCACATGCTCAACTTTTCAATCATCCTTCAAAGCTATATTTTAATTTATCCAAGATAGGGATGTGTCATTATGTATATGGTTCTTCCCTCATTAATGTGAAGGTTCATTATTCACGTTAGGATGTATTTCTTCCTCTTAGGTTTGCATCTCTCTATTGAACATATAATTGGGACCCATAGTTCTAGAAGTCGAGGAATCTATTAGATATAAGAATTATTTCAAGGATACAAAAAATTCCTTCCATTTTATTGGCTATATCCAACAATTTCCTTCTCATGACTTTTTGATTGAAAGGTTTTCCAGTATTATGCAATTTTTTTCGAAAATGAATATTTGAAGTAAACTAAGTTTTACTTATTCTTAATGTTGGTGGATTACAAAACAAGTATCTTTGAAGTACAATAGGTTTTACCTATTCTTAATGTTGGTGAAAAGTTCATATCACTACCTATATGTGGATATGTGTAGAAATTAACCTTTCGAAAGACTACCATAGGATATGTTGTTATAAGCCATTGACTATGTTTTTGTTAGGACATGATCATGAGGAGGAGGAGGAGGGTCATGATGATGATGAAGAGCTTCATGATTATGAAGATGGTGATGATGATGACGACGATGATGATGATGATGGTGATGATGATGATGATGATGATGAAGAGGACGGTGATGATGATGATGATGAAGAGGATGATGATGATAAGGATGAAGTGGGCAATGATGATGACGATGACATTGATTATGATGATTATCACCATCATCATTGCCATCATCATCATCATCATCACCGTCATCATCGCCATTACCATCATCATCATCATCATCATGAGGATGATGGTGATGATGATGACATTGATGAAGATGATGGTGATCATCATCATTTCCATAATCATCATCATCATCATCACCGTCATCATCACCATTACCATCATCATCATAATGATGACGATGATGGTGATGGTGATGATGATGATGATGAGGGTCATGACAATGATGAAGACGATGATGATGAAGAGGACGACGACGATAATGATGATGTTGATGATGAGGAGGAGGAGGAGGAGGAGGAGGAGGGTCATGATGATGTTGAGGAGTTTGATGATGATGAATATGATGATGATGACGATGATGGTGATGATGATGAAGATGACGATGAACATCAACCTCATCATCACCATTCCCACCATCATGATGATGAAGACGACGACGATGATGATGATAATGAGGGTCATGATAATGAATACGACGATGACAATGATGATGATGATGATGGTTATGATGGTGATCATTTCCATCATCATCATCATCTTCTTCATCGTCATCGTCGTCATCATCACCATTACCATCATCATGATGATGAAGACGACGTCAACGACGACAACGATGATGATGATGATGATGATGAGGGTCATGATAATGAAGACCACGATGTTGAAGATGATGACAATAATGATGATGATGATGATGAAACTGATGATGATGATCATGATGATGAAGATGATGATGATCAACATAATGGTGATTATTAGGTGATATTGTAGGGATTAGCTAAGATTGTAGGGATTAGAGATCGACATCATCCTCATCAACATCATCATCCATTAGAGAAAATTTCAACTCAAAATGGGTCTTTTAACTTTTATTCAGATTCCATTTCATCATGTGTTAGCCAATGAAATTCCTTTAAATTTGAAATACCGTATAGGTCTTAAACACTTTTTTAATATAAATTTGGGGATAGGTATCATATAAAAACTACTTTTTTTGTTTGTATTATTGACATATCTCCTTGTGTTTTTACTCAATTTTCGATCGGGAGAGCTCATTGGATGTGGAATTAAATTCCGCATCCAATGAGTACCCACTTGGCATACTTTTGACGGACCCCACTACCCCAAAAACAAGAAATACCTGAAAAAATGGAATGATGACATCATCATTCTATTTTTTCAGGTATTTCTTGTTTTTGGGGTAGCGGGGTTCATCAAAAGTGTGTTGAGTGGGTACTCGTTGGATGTGCAATTTAATTCCACATCCAACAAGCTCTCCCGATCAAAATTTGAGTAAAAACATAGGGAGATATGTCAAAAATACAAACAACAAGTAGTTTTTTTCTTTTCTTCCTCCAAAATTAATAAATATTATTTTATTATTTTAACCATTATTTTATTTATTCATTTTAGGAGGCCCATTTTGAGTTGAAATTTCCTCTAATGATCAACATCATCATAAGCATCATCATCGTCATCAACAACATCATCAATGTCATAATCATAATCATCATCATCATCATAGTCATCATCATCATTATCATTGTCATTGTGATCATCATCATTTCATATGATATCAACATGGCCATCGCCATCTTCATCATCATCATCATCATCGTCAACATCATCGTTTATGTTAACAATTTGGTATCATCATCATCACCATCATCGTCATCATCTTCATCTTCATGGGTTTCATTGTAGGGATTAGGTGAGATCTCCATCATCATCATCATATTATAATAAAGAATACTATTCCTAAGATAAAAATACATATAATAAAAAATACATATACCCAAGTTAAAAATACTATACCTAATAAAAAAATACTATTAAGGCAATACATATAATGAAATATACTATAATAATATTTTACTATATGGAAACACATATAATAAAAAATACATAGTCTTTTTTGACATTGTCGTGACTCAGGTTTTGGATAGTTCTATGAAATTTGGACATTTTTATGAATTTTGGAGTAGCTCCGGTGTGTCGTTTCGTGGCGGCTCTAGTGTATCATTTCGACTAGCTCTAGTGTTTCCTTTTGTGGCTCTAATGTATCATTTTGTGGCTCTGGTGTATCATTTTTATACAATTTGGACTAGCTCCTGGCTTCGATTTGGAGTTCAAGGTTGACATTTGGAGCTCATGGTTCAGAATTGGAGCTCACGGTTGAGAATTGGAGCTCACGGTTCACAGTTGGAGCTCACGGTTGAGAATTGGAGCTCACAATTCACAGTTGGAGCTCACGGTTCATGTTTGGAGCTCATGTTTTCAATTTGGATCTCATGGCTCAACAGGTAAGAATAATCTCATTTTTTTGGGCATGCTGTGACAGGGGTTTTTGGTCATGCAACCAGTTCAGGGTGTTAGATTGGATGGGAATGCAACCGGTTCAGGGTTTTAGTGTTTTTGGGCATGTTGTGTATTTGTGGGAAAACATCTACAACCACATCAATTCCAATATGAAATTTTAGATGCCCTATATTTTCACATTACATTAGGATAGATGAGAGCTAGGGGCAACATTATCTCTTGGCTCACCATAGCCCACCCATCATCAGAGCTGCAAGGGAGTAGGGAGCAGTTCTATGTGAATACTCAACCTGAATAGAGTAGTGGTTTACCTTCAGAAATATTTCCCACTCTTTATTGTGTGCCAAGATTTTGTTACAACAATTAGAAACTTGACTTGAATGAGATGAATCCCCCACCCCTATATGATTATAAAGGGTTTGTCAATGTTGGAATGAACTCGATTAACCACTCGGTTTCCAAAATTGATTTAACTCGGTTTGTGGATGATTGGATTTTTCTTCGTGTCATTTAGAACATCCATGTCTATATGTATCTCATCTATGCATCAAATCAAATGGATAGCATATACAATAGGGGGGTTGTCCACTGGACAGGGGAAACACATAGATTACCAACATGATGGAAATCCAACAAGTTTTGTTTGGTCTTATTAGGTCCTTAATTTTTAATTTTTAAAATAACATTTGTTTGGATGAGGTGGTGAGAGATGAAATACATTTGGTTAGAGAAGGAGAGGAGATAATAGGCAGTCCATCAAGCCAAATAATGAAGAAAGACATTGGATATATAGGGTTTTGAATGGAACTCCCCACCCTTAAGAGAGGATATATTTTTTAAAGTTTTAGGCTTGGAAAAGGGTTGTTGGTATTGTTATTAATGATGTTGGTATAGTTGATAGCTAGTATAATATGGTTAAACAATAGAAGGATGTTGCAGTTGCTTGAATTGTAAGTCTTTTGGGATAATAGTGGATAGGCATTCTTGTAATATGATTTTTACTAGACTTGTTATATTTAGGTTCTAATGATGTATTGGATTATGACGAATATTAATGGAATGAAACCCCCATTCCAAATATTTGGTTTGTTCCTTTTATATGCAAATGATGTGTTGTTTTTTTATTCCACAACTATGTTAATAAATGAATTATTATTTAGTATAGTTGTGTCACATTCTATAGTAGAAGGTACTAATAATTATAAGGGCTCATTTGTTCATGGTGGTATGGGAATGAGTTGCACTTGAATGAATGGGGACTTGCATAAGTAAATAAAGGAACCCTATATGGTGGATAAAACGTTGGTCATGATGTCCATGTTGCATTAGAGTCATATAGAATTTAGAGTCATGTGATGCTTTGGGTTAGACCTTCCCCTCTCCAAGAATTGAATATGCCAATTCTTAGACTATAATAGACCACCTTTGTTGGACACTGATGCAAACCCATGTATGAGTTTGAGCCAACAACTAGTTTTAAGTCTCAATTTGGAAATACGGAAATATGTAAAGATAGGGATGACAATACATACAATTTTGAGTTTGAATCACTCAATTGCTCCAAGAAATGAGAATTGGGTGTACATTTTAATGAAGAGAGACTATATTGGTTAATTTTAGTAATGTAGACTCATAATAAGCACTCTAAAATACACTGTACTAGAGTTACCCACCTCATGTACATTTAGAGCATAATAAAACATAAAAGTAGGGAGGGTTGAGCTCCCAAACCAAGAGAAAAAGGAAAAATCCAAAAGTTGTTAACTTCGAAGATTTGATATGGGAAAATGGAGGTAAATCTTGAAAATTATAAGATATGGGTTTTCTTGGTAACGTGAAAATACACTATACTTGAGTCTCACCTTTTCTAATAAACACGTATACTAATTTTGGCATGCATTTTTTTATCCCTTTCATGCAAATGTTTATCATGTTTAATAAACCCTTAGAATATGAAGTGTTTAATTTGAACCATTGGGTGAATCTTGCCAACAAATTCTACTTAAGGCACCAAGACTGTTGGTTTTATATTAAGGGAATTTCCCATGTAATAAGGACACTAACATACTCCATGCTCTTTCCCAAATACATACAAGGAGACGGGTGTTATTGTCAGGCACCCTTTTTCAGAACAATTTTAAAGAGCTCTTCAACCTTTTGAGGTTGGCAAGGCCAAATATTTTAGATTTGAACTCTTTTCAAGCCTTCTTTAGCCGGTTGATTAGTATCATTACTGCAACTGAGAGGCATCCAAAATTAATGTATAAGGGGCATGCTCAAGATACAATGGAGAGAATGTTCTCTGAAGTGCTAGGTTATGCACTACAGAGTAACATTGAAGATGTTAAAACATCCACTCTATAGGATCTCCAATAACTAACATCATTATTTGTCCATTACTATAAATGAGATGCACTAGAATATTTTCCTGGACTTGTGGATTTCACTGTTAAGTTGAACCTAAATGATAAAGAGAGAGGAGCACTAAGCAATATACAAAACTTTGTAGGAAATTGAAAGAGTAGACATATAATGTTTGCAACAGTCTGCATACATCCTTCACTTGAATGATGTTAGTTCTTAGAGATCCTGTAGAGTGGATGCTTGATTTCTCTATAGGTTCCAAATATTTATGTTCCTCATTAGATGCTTCACTATATGAATCATATATGGGGTCCCCAAAACTATGATTATGATTTCAAATATAACATCCAACTCTTCATGAAATGGATAAATGCATGCACTTTCCATCTCATCATCAAACAAGGGTTTTCCTACAAAATATTCCTCATCAGAATATCAACAATATGGACCATCTAATTTAGATTCTTGGGATGAGGTAATATAATAGAAGAATGGTTTCTTTCATAAATAGGGCCTTCTTCAAAGGAATGCTCATGTATTTTTCCAAGGGCTTGATTTTGTGTAGGGTAAAATGGATCCTCAATAGATTCCTCATCAAGAATAGGTTCCACATCTTGTATAACAACTTGGGAATATTTACAATTAGGAATACACCCTTACTAGGAATCCATAAATACCAATTTCTTATTTCACGTTTTTGCAAGTTAAGATATATATTGAGCATATTCATCTTAACATCCTTAGGGCCACATTCAACCTTGGAAGATATTCAATATGTAATTCAACATGAAACTTAGAAGAATCCTATTTACCATGGAATTTCATAATGCATTCCTCCTAACCATAATTATGAAAGTGATTAGGATACCCCAATATGTCCAATAAAACCATTATAATCTTCTCTGAAGTGTTGGATTATGCACTACAGAGTAGCACTGAAGAGGTTAAAAAATCCACTCTACAGGATCTTCAAGAACTAACATCGTTATTTTTCCATTACAATAAAGGAGATGTACTAGAATATTTGCCTGGACTTGTTTATTTCACCATTAAGTTGAACCTAAATAATAAATATAGAGAAGCACTAAGCAAGCTGCAAAACTTTGTAGGAAATCGAATGAGTAGATATATAATGTCTCCAGCAATCTGCATACATCCTTCACTTGAATGATGTTACTTCTTAGAGATCCTGTGGAGTGGATGCTTAGTTTCTCTATAGGTTCCAAATATTTGGTTTCCTCATTAGATGCTTCACTAGATGAATCATATATGGGGTCCCTGAAACTATGATTATTGATTTCAAATATAACATCCAACTCTTCATGAAATGGATAAATGCATGCACTTTCCATCTCATCATCAAACAATGGTTTTCCTACAAAATATAACTCATCAGAATCTCAACAATATGGACCATCTAATTCAGATTCTTGGGATGAGGTAATATAATAGGAGAATGGGTTCTTTCATAAATAGGGAATTCTTCAAAGGAATATTCATTGATTTTTTCAAGGGCTTGATTTTGTGTAGGGTAAATTGGATCCACAATAGATTCCTCATCAAGAATAGGATCCCATATCTTGTATAACAACTTGAAAATATTTACAATTGAGTATACACCCTTACTATGAATCCATATATACCAATTTCGTATGTCACGTTTTTGCAAGTTAGGATATATATTGAACATATTCGTCTTAATATCCTCATGGCCACATTCAACCTTGGAAGAGATTCAATATGTAGTTCAACATGAAAACTAGCAGAATCCTATTGCCCCTGGGATTTCAGAATGCATTCCTCCTAACAATGATTATGAAATTGATTAGTATACCCCAATATCTCCAAGAAAACTATTATAATCTTCTCTGAAGTGTTCGGTTATGCACTATATAGTAGCACTGAAGAGGTTAAAACATCCATTCTAGAGGATCTCCAAGAACTAACATCATTATTTGTCCATTACTATAAAGGATATTTACTAGAATATTTTCCTAGAATTGTTGATTTCATCGTTAAGTTGAACCTAAATGATAAACAGATAGGAGCACTAAGCAACGTACAACACTTTGTAGGAAATCTAATGAGTAGAGATATAATGTCTACATCAATCGGCATACATCCTTCACTTGGATGATGTTAGTTCTTGGAGATCCTGTAGAGTGGATGCTTGGTTGATCTATCAGTTCCAAATATTTAGGTTCCTCATTATATGCTTCACTATATGAATCATATATGGGGTCACCAAAACTATGATTATTGATTTCAAATATAACATCCAACTCTTCATGAAATGGATAAATGCATGCACTTTCCATCTCATCATCAAACAAGGGTTTACCTACAAAATATTCCTCATCAGATTCTCAACAATATGGACCATCTAATTCATATTCTTTGGATGAGGTAATATAATAGGAGAATGGGTTCTTTCATAAATAGGGACTTCTTCAGAGGAATCCTCATGGAGTTTTTCAAGGGCTTGATTTTGTGGAGGGTAAACTGGAACCTCAATAAATTCCTCATCAAGAATAGGATATCGTATCTTGTATAACAACTTGAAAATATTTACAATTGAGTATACAACCTTACTAGGAATCCATATATACCAATTTATTATGCCACATTTTTTCAAGTTAAGATATATATTGAACATATTCATCTTAATATCCTCAAGTCCACATTTAACCTTGGAAGAGATTCAATATGTAATTCAACATGAAACCTATCAGAATCCTATTTCCCATGGAATTTTGGAATGTGTTCCTCCTAACTATCATTGTGAAATTGATTAGGATACCCCAATATGTCTAAGAAAACTATTAGAATCTTCTCTGAAGTGTTGGGTTATGCACTACAAATTAGCACTGAATAGGTTAAAACATCCACTCTATAAAATCTCCAAGAACTGACATCATTATTTGTCCATTACTATAAAGGAGATGTACTAGAATATTTGCCTGGACTTGTTGATTTCACCATTAAGTTGAACTAAATGGTAAAATGAGAGGAGCACTAATCAAGCTACACCACTTTGTAGGAAATAAATTGAGTAGAGATATAATATCTGCAGTAGTCTGCATACATCATTCACTTGCATGATGTTAGTTCTTGGAGATCCTGTAGAGTGGATGCTTGGTTTCTCTATAGGTTCCAAATATTTATGTTCCTCATTATATGCTTCACTATATGAATTACATATGGGGTCCCTGAAACTATGATTATTGATTTCAAATATAGCATCCAACTCTTCATGAAATGGATAAATTCATGCATTTTCCATCTCATCATCAAACAAGGGTTTGCCTACAAAATATTCCTCATCACAATTTCAACAATATGGACCATCTAATTCAGATTATTGGGATGAGGTAATATAATAGGAGAATGGTTTCTTTCATAAATACGGTCTTCTTCAAAAGAATCTACATGGATTTTTTCAAGGGCTTTATTTTGTGGAGGGTAAACTGGATCCTCAAAATATTCCTCATCAAGAATAGGATCCCATATCTTGTATAACAACTTAAGAATATTTAAAATTGAGTATACACCCTTACTAGGAATCCATATATACCAATTTCGTATGTCATGTTTTTGCAAGTTAAGATATATATTGATTATATTCATCTTAATATCCTGAGGGCCACATCCAAATGTGTGCTCCCCCTGACACATAGACTTCTTGATTTGCTGAAACATGTACTCCCCCTATCATACTGATGAGATTTGTTTGGAGGTCTGTTTATGAAGACTTTGATTGTACCAAAATTGGTTTCTTTTGAATGATGTTTGCTACAGAGCCAAGTCAAGTACAAAGTCTTATCGAAGACTTGAAGAGGTCTCTCCAAAACAAACAAATACTTTGTTGCAAGTGTTGTCCCTAACTCTATCAATATTAATCATGTGAAGAGTAGTGTTTCTAAATATCTTTGGATGAGTATGTATGCATAATATGGGAATTATAGGCCTTGCTGTGGACATATCTTCCTTGCATGCAGACATCATTTTTGTCCCTAAACTCTAGCTGATTTATTGGATAAAGGATTTGAGTGCAACAATTTTTATATCACCATTAGGATCATAAAATAGGTGCACTGGTGAAAATAGTAGTCATTGCACCATTAGAATCATAAATTGCTTCCAAATTCGCTTGTGTTGTTGTATTTTCCTTCATTATTTGATTTGTTGATGGATACTATGAATTAATCCCACAGTACAATGGGAACATATAGTAAAATCCAAAATATTTCTTCATGTATTGCACCACATCAATAGCTTGTGTTGCTTCATGGGAAGCTACAAGAATATACAACATAAGTTCTCGTTGGCTCCGTGTTTTGGTACTAGGGATCCTATACTGACATTCCACTTGCATAATGTTGAAGAGGATATAAGATAATTGAAATATTAAATGTGGAAATGCGTGTATCATGTTTACTCATGAAAGAAACACCATCAAAATTAGAGTTGCAAATTCTCACCTACCCCATGTGTCTTTTGCCATTTTTCTTGCCTATGTACTTCCCTTTTAATATCACGTTTCTTTGTAAAAGTCTCATAATTCATATGATTAGATGTATCTTTTTTCATTTTCAACATTTCCTCTTGCTCATCAGTTGCTTCTTGGATTTTATATTTTTTTGTAAAGTATTTTACTTTCTCAGCATAATCCTTTAAGTTTTTATCAATAGAATTCAGACATGTAGAATTCAATAGAAGTCACAACATATTTTTGAAGCCTAATATACATAATTCCGTGGACCTTTTTGGAGATAATTTTACACACTTTTAAATGGATAATAGTGGATTAATGATAATTATAGGCAGTGATAAAAATCATAAGATAAAATTAAAAATTCACCTTGATCACTTTTAATCTAGGGAAATGATTAAACATTTTAGGTGTGTATAGACAGTCCATCCAACCTCTTCCCTAAGTCTCTGCCTCAAATTAATTCTCAACAAACCACAAAAAATTTAATTTTGGGTGCAATCTCAGCATAAATAACATCAGTCCTGGGTTTGTTGCATCTGTGGAGAAGGCACCCTATGCATAAAAAAGGGACTACTATGGACCTTTAGGCAAATTGGAGCTGCATATAATGATGAACCTGCATGTAAGGTGATGAGAAGCAATTGGAGGCTACCCTAATCAAGTCAGTCCTTCAACAATATACCTCAGATAGGTCAGATCATTGATGTACATCAAGATATTGTCAACAACAATAGCATCCACCTTCAACCCTATCACAAAGGATGGCAACCTTGTTTCGATAGTGAAAAAAAAGGTAGGTCGGATTGATTCTTTTATTTTGAAAGAAAGTAGGTTGGATTGATGGTTGTACTCCTAAATTTTGTTGAAGATGTTAATCCAAAAAAATGGCCATTTTGATTTTTCCATCACTTAATTTACAGTTCTTCCCCTCGGCCTTTGAAATTGTTTTGATGCAATTTATGTAACTTCGATTCTTCAAATTCAAGATATATCAAGCCTTGGGCATACACATTTTGCATGTACCTCAAATGATAGATGGATAGTGTGTCCTACCCAAATACTTAGCTATGTTGAGCATATTTATAGTAGAAAATGTGTTTTTTTCAGACAATGTGGCCCTTTTGATATTTTTGAGGTTTCTCTTGTTACTCTTACAAAAGTTGTAATAATAATACCATAACTCGTAGGAATCCATCTACTTGAAGGGTCATACAATCTTAGCCTAGTTTTATAGTATTTTATGCTTCTAACTAGAAGGATGTCTTCCTTGTCTTATTAGGTGTCAACAATGTTGAAATATCCATAAACAAGCCAAGGAGTTTAAGGGAGTTCATCCACTATCCATCTTTGCAAAAGTGAAACTTTATTCAATTTCAATGGTTGCATATATATTTTCTATCCCAACATGTTTCCATTTTAGATTCAGCATGATACAAACTAGCCTTTATGTGTTGTTAGTTCCCCAATACACAACAACACCAACTAGATAAGCTGACACAAGGTTCACTACTTCTTGTTGACCTTCATAGGTATAGGTGAAGATGGTAGTATTTTTTCAAGTATAGTTCAATGAATTCTTCAATAGAAATCCTAATGACCTTCATTTCTTGTAATAAAAATCATCAAGAATTTGAAACATATTCCTAATAATAAGGTGCAGAATGTTTCTTAGGGGCTAGTTTTCCATCTTGAAATTCCACAATGTTACCTTCATTGAGTGAGAGTAGTGACAGAATCCATATTATATAAGACAACGCTATCATTCAACATGACTAGAATATCGAAAAACTTTGAGGTTGATGGCCCCTAATGAACATGTGCAAATTATTTGTGCATGGTCTAGAGCTTCTTTGGTGTTTAGAGACACCTATGGGCCTATTCAAAGCTATTGTAACAAAATATGATGACTTGTTAGCTTGAATATTTTGGGCTTTTGTATACTTGTAGTGTTATTGGTGTGAGACTTCTTATGAATCACTTAAATCTATCCTCTCCAATGTGATTGTTTCCTTGGGCAATTGATCGACTGTGAGGTGCTTAGTTCACTAGAAATTGGGTTAGGTAATACTTGGTCATTAATGGAGAATCATGAATCTTATGGTTTATGCTTTGGGTCTTGAAGCAAGTATTAGGTATTTTGATGTCCTCCATTTGTTATTTGAACAATTTATGTTCATTGTCACTGTGTCTGATTTTTGTTTGCCCCTCTTACATTTAACATTAGAAGATGACCTTTGTCGTTTAGACAGTTATTTATCTTTAGAATTAATCCCTGGTGTGAGTGATCTTTGATGTTTCCTTGCCCTTTTTCCATCCCCTTGGTTTACAAAATCAAACTGTTCTTCATATGTTTGTAGCATATTTATCTTGATTTGACTGAAGCTCCTAGTACATCTAATAGACTATTCTATTGGTAGAGACTGTTGAAGATTAAAAACGTTTAATTTATCCCCGAACAATTATAGTGAACCTATGTGTGGTGTTGAAGAAGCTAACCTCAACCTATTTGATGATGGAGTAGAAAAGGAAAAATTAAAGCTTCTCTTCTTGAAGCCTTATGTATATGCTTAATAATCTCAACACAAACCAATTGATGCCTCTCTCAAACAGTCTATAAGACTACAATTTGTTTCAAACCTCAAGTTTGTGAAAACGACAACAATATCTTACACAAATGATAAGATAATAATAAAATATCAACAGGCAATAGTGTCACTTGAATCATAGATCATAGAAACTAATGTTAAAGAATACGATGTTGTTCTTGTTCACAACATTATGTTAATCTATGCCTCCTTGATGAGTGATAACAAAAGGATAAGAACTTGGGTCGAAGTTGGAGGTGAACCAAACCATTTGCTAATTTTTCTCCAAGTGGAAAGAGAGGGAAGGTCCAAAATCCATTCAAGTTTAATATGGTTGGTTGGAGAAAAATATTTTGTCAGATTGATCAAAGTAGAATGCAAGCCATTTAATGCCACCCTATTAGGAAATTGACAAGAGAATAACAAAGGATGAACAACATTAGCATCACTGGAAACACATATCATAGAAATTAATGATAAAGAGAAAAGGAAACAATCTCTTTAGGTAAGTGTTTTGAGCGTTGTCTCACTATATTTACAAGACAATTTCAAAGGATTCATCAAATCATTGAGGAAGGAATGTTACAGTTAATTTAAGAGCCTTTTGATTTGTGTGGAATAGTATTTTTTGGTTCTTTATACTATGGGATTGCCTTAGGGTTGAAAATTAATATGGGAAAACAAGCATCATCATGACAAGCTAGAAAGGAATAAATCAGCAAAGATTACAGACTGATATAAATGTATTTAAAACATTCTTTTCATTCCTGAATGTGCCAAGTAGTAGACTTGGAAATGTCATGTCTTCACCACCATGGATTATTTATATATATATATATGATTGTTGTAGGTTACCACTGGGAAATATTTCTCAAAGAATGCTTGTAGCAGCTGGTCTGATTTCTTCCATTATTTTGGTGGTACGTACTTGAAATCTCCCAACTTTGTTCAAGTTAGTGTTTCCTTAGGGTTGAAAATTAATATGTTAATGTTATACCATAAATTACTCTCCAATATTGTCTTAAATATGGGATGGAACATTGTAAAATCATATTTCCAAATCAACACTACCTTCTAGGGTTCCATATTCATCTACAAGGAAGAACATGTGTCATGTGACATATTCATAAATAGACATAAATGTTTTTTGATGGGTCCTAACATGAAAATATTGCAAAAGGACAAAATTTGAAGTATGTTGAATGATGTTTTGAAAGGTAAAGTAGAAGAAGATAGTGCGAAGCTCCACAAATCAAGGTATAATTATGTTTTCTTTTGTTTGATTGAACTACGTATTTGGTATTTATGCATGTGCAAACACACACATTTAGTTGATGATGATGATTAACATACATTCAATTGAATTTTGTTCTATCTAATCTAAAAACTTACCTTAAATAGTTTGATTTGTCGAGATAACTGGCCCCTTGGTAATACTTAACCAATTCCATATAGCTATGAATTCCATATGTACATGAAAATATATGAGAAATGGCCATTTGTTGTCGGACATATGGTGATGAATTACATTTTATTCATTCATCATATTGTTTGAACATTGAATCACACAATCAAAACTTATACGCATGTGCATGACATTGAATTGAAGGATCATAAGAGGGCACACCATTTTCTTTGTGGGTGAGTCTCGCTTTCTTTATTTTATTTTAAATCTAAATTCTAAATAAGGACTTATTTTTCCATTTCAAATTACACAAAGATATATTCCACATGTAAAAATGTCCTCCATAAAGCAATGATGGATGATGACAAGTAGAAGTAAACCCCAACCTCCAAAAGCCCCTAAGATTCAATGTTTCACCTTGTCCACAAAAGTGTCCAAGGGAAGACCTCTCCAAACTAAAAGGAAACCTAAACTTATGCTGTGTCTCCCCTAAGTCACCTTCAAGAAAGATGCCCCTCCAATAATATTCATATAGAAACAAACAAAACAACTTATAAGAGATATCAGTCTCTATATATCCAATGGAATGATCCAATACTCAATTAATATAGAAACAAGGCCTTCCTTCAATGAAAAGTATCCTCCAAGGCTGAGCACTTGCTGAAAGAAGACTTTCAATGGTGTCCTCGATCCTATGTAGACATATTTGAAATACCTCGTAAATGGAACTAGATTCCTCTAAGGATGAATTATATGGATTGGATCAACATTTTTAAGCCTCATGTGATATATAGAGGAGCCTTTATAACACATCAATGTTGCCATACTTCTTCACTGCAGAGTTTTTATTGCCTAGATTGTACCTTCATTATGCTAGGAAAGGTGCACAAATTTTTTGAAACATGAGTCAAAGGTGGATTCTCCCTCAATGAAAGTGAAGACAAGCCAGTTGGGCCAACGCTTTTGAAAACTTCACCCTACAGTGCTTAAAAATCAACATAATATGCCATGTGAGCTTCCTAGAAATTATAATAATGAAGTTCTACTATTTATTTGATGCCAAGAGATAGTTCTTTGCTGCTACAATATTCCCAAGGACAATTTTATGCTATTGTTATTTACTCATATCTCACCCAAACATGGTATTTTGAAACCTATTGTTGTGTTATACCCATTAATTTTTCCTAGATTTCAAGGTTTAGAGCCATTCTCATCAATACATCT
>LPNX011087851.1:44934-65733 GCA_001517045.1 Pseudotsuga menziesii
TTACTGCTCACTAGGAAGTCAAATAGGGCCGAGAAATGATTTTAAGGACCAAGATGTGCCCAACAACATGGATATTTAGGGTCATTATTGTTTTTCGTTACACTAGACTTCTCATAGACATGGATTTACTTCTCAAATATCCACAAACTCTGCTAAGAACAAGCTCAAAGTCATATCAAACTTTCTAGATACCATTGTTTACTACTGATACTTATTACAAAAAGTTCCCAGGTCTAAGTTTTAACCACTTTACGTAGGTTTCCAACTGTGGTAATGATACAAACATAAATATAATTAATTCAAATTAATTTAAAAGTCAATAAATTAATATTAGCATCAAATGGAAATTTAAGGGAAAAACCTATTAGCTAGAATGGATTTGATACCAACGTAGCAACGGAAGTGCTAAATTAACATAAATGTTCTGCATTTTGAATGTATAATGTGTGTGTGTGTGTGTGTGTTATGCGTATAAGAAATGTTTTGGTTGTTCTTTGTGTATAAGACATCTATAAATATTTTGCAATTTTATGGTGCTTTCAATCAACACATGCACATACCCTACCACCCTCCTTAATTGAACCTATGATCTCAACAAAGATAACACTTGTTCTTTTATCCATTAGGCCCATTCATTCTATACACTTTTTGGATGTTGATTTTTATACACTACCTCTCATATTGTGCGAGAGTTACACTTGTGATTTTGATCACAAATATCGAGCTTGCCCCTCATATAGTATGTTCCCAAAGACAATATCTTACTAATTAGTTATTTCATATTATTAAATATAAGTGTCATATGTTTGGTTTGCAGATGAAAGTTTGTAGTTGTGTGTCCATCCTTGCCATATATTTTCATAGATTGAGGTAATATGGGACAATAGTAGGCTAACACTTAAGAAGTATTGTATGTTTTAGAAAACTTAAAAGTTACTTCAAGGATACTTTAAAAATTAACACGTATTTTTTTCTATTGGAGTTGCTTCTGAAGATCCAATCCCTTTCCTTCCATCTCCACTTCAACAATAATGAGACTAATTTATAGGTAAGTTCCAATGGAATTTATTGTTCTATTATTCATTGTTCATCTCCACTTCTACAATAATCATGAGTAATTTATAGGTAAGTTCAAATTGACCTTTTTGTTCTATTATTCATTGTTTGATTATACAAAAGATGAATTTTTGGGTTTAAGAAATGGATCAAAATAGATGGAAAAACTAAGTATAGGCATGATTTAGAGTTAAAAATGTGTTCTTTTCAATCTTGATAAGAGGGTTGATCGATATGCCATATTCAAGCAAACTTTATAGTGGAAGCCAAAATGTTTAATAGTTTCTTTAATAAACATTTTAGTTTGGATAGGTTGAATACTAAGTATTCATTTGGTTGCATATAAATGGAGTGACCTACAAGGATTTATAATTGTATTTTTATAACTATTAAACTAAATTTACATGTATTTTTTTTTATCAATAAAATGGCTTTAAAAAATGCACTGTTGTAGAGTACATTGGTATAATATTTAAGTTAGCTGCAAATTTTGAAATGTGGGTGACAAATAAAACTCCTTGAATTTCTTAAAATCAATCATAGAGTAAAGGTTCTAGATTTGGAGACACTTGAGGGTACATTTTTTTAAAGTAATTCTATTGCAAGTTATGTTCCAAAATTAAAGGGTGACAATATGTTGTTTAGATCTTCACTAATTGATAATCCCCATGTTGAATAGTGGATAGATTTTCCTTCATTAGAGATTCACATAAACATTATGGGTGGTACTTTCTTGAATTGGATATAAATTGTACCTTGCAACAACATTATTCTTACCATAACAAATATAGGATATATGACTTTACCCACTAGAACCAATGTTATAATAAAGGGTTTAAACGAATCTGATGCAAATTCATTTGGCCCATTTCAACAAGCAAGTCATCATTGCTAGGTGTTTAAGTTCAGAAAATTGATTTTTTGAACTATGTATTTCAAGTAGCATTAGGATGTATTCAAGATCACACTATAGCTTCCTTGTTTATATTTTTATAAATTTAGTTTTTGAAATAGAACTTGCTTTATTTTAGAAGGCACAAAATTTTCATTTATAGGGAAATTTTAATAAGTGTCATCTCTTCATTCCTGGAACCTAATCCATAGGTTTGAAAACCTTGTGACCCATGGTTCAAGTAGTTATTGCGTTTGGTTAGAGAGTTGTTATAAATAGGCATGTCCAGGCATTATTTTTCTTATATTGAAGAGGGATATAGGTGCATATTAGTTCATGCAATGCTACTTATGTAATAACAATCCATTGACTATATTTTCCATTTGTTGTGTTAATAATGAGAAAAAAACGTAGAAGTAAGGTGCTACTAGTACTTTGTACATAAGAATATAAATATGACTCTAATGGTATGAAAGTAGATTTAACTGCTGGTATTGGTGGCCATGCTCAATGTAACTTGCTTCCTTGATAAAAAATTTAGAGAATGAGGTTTCTATAAAAAATGTTGATTTTCAAGAATAAATTGACAAGTCCCAAAACTCATTTTTTTTAGTTTTAAGTTTTGATGTCCTTGTTGATACCACTATATTTATCCATGTGGTCAAAGTTTTTGTACCTAGAAGTTCGAAATGATCTAATATTTAAAATGTTTAATCAAACTTTAATGCTAATATTTGAATATAATTACAATTCAAGATGCTTCCTTTCTCTTCCTCAAGATCTGCCATTTCCTTATCTTCATTTATCTTCATTAGTAGTCTCAACCTTGAGACCTACCATTTACATGCCATTGTAGACTCTCTGAGTAGGATACCATTTGTTATGGAGAAAACTTCCTATGGATTGGGGTGTACCACAACAGACAGAGAAACTGCAAAAATCAATCCCTTCCCAATATGCAAGAGAAATAAAACATCTAACACTAAAGGATCTCGAAACATACCTTATCCTAGATGGTTGATGTAGATCCTCGCTGAGCTTTTACCAATATCACTTGTGTTAACAATTTTCTCTCTCAACAACAACAAACAAGACAAACATGCTATATAATGGTGTTAGATCTACTCTATCATATATAATCAATAAT
Organism: Pseudotsuga menziesii; assembly: GCA_001517045.1. Taxonomy (NCBI): domain Eukaryota; kingdom Viridiplantae; phylum Streptophyta; class Pinopsida; order Pinales; family Pinaceae; genus Pseudotsuga; species Pseudotsuga menziesii. The sequence continues at coordinate 48,030 of LPNX011087851.1, forward strand.
GTATAAGCAATTAAAAGCATCCATGGATTCAATATTCATTTAAATGCACATCATTGGACAGGAAAATATATTTCTATTAATATAAATCAGAGATTACATGAATGACAACCTCTATCGGCACATCTGCGAACCAAAGAAACTGAGTCCTCCACTTGGGACACCACCAACTCCATCCTCCATCCCTCGATAGCAAGCTCACAAGAAAAGGAAATCTTGGGAAGAACACCAAGTGATCCAAGGTACAAAGGGATGCAGACTCAAGTATAAGCAAGCTACAGCAACAATAGACTATAGTTTTCTTGCTCTTCAATTCTCCCTCTTCAATGTATCCAAAAGTTTCCTTATATAGTGCTTCATTGGGGTAATAGAAGGTCAAATCCGAGCGATCTCGAGGCATATGGAAGGCCAAAAGACAAGAGACTTGGATCCACATCAAGGAAAACTCCAAAAATATTTGTCCTTTTGCACACATCCTGATGTACACGGGTTTAAGGGTTATATCCATGTGTATACGTGAGAAAGGGTTTAAAAGTCACGTACAACAAATAATGAGTGTTTTTAGGGATGATATTGGAAACATCAAAGGTACAAAAATGGTCCATGGGGTCCAAAGAGTCTGCAGAGGGACAGGGAAGGCCATAAATGTGTGATCTACCATGTGTGGTAAAATCCCCTGTAACACCATTCTATTATTATCCTTTAGGTAGAAGTATATTTTGGTGTTTTGTCTGAAAATATGTGTGCTCACATTTAAATGATATAATTTCTTGTGAGATCAATGGTCAAGAACATCATTAGAGGAAATTTGGGGTCTAAAATGGGCCTTATAAGAAAACGTGCCAAAATAAGTTTTTGTGAGTTGGAATTCAAGAACCAATAGAATTTCAATAAAATAAGTCAACCATAATGGTTGAATTGACATATTTGTCATTAAAAAAAACTACTTTTTTTGTTCGTATTTTCGACATATCTCATTGTGTTTTTACTCAAATTTCGATCGGGAGAGCTCGTTGGATGTGGAATTTGATTCCGCATCCAACGAGTACCCACACTACATACTTTTGATGGACCCCGCTATCCCAAAAACAAGAAATACCTGAAAAAACATGATGATGATGTCATCATCACATTTTTTCAGGTATTTCTTGTTTTTGAGGTAGCGAGGTCCGTCAAAAGTATGCAGTGTGGGTACTCGTTGGATGCGGAATCAAATTCCGCATCCAACGATCTCTCCCGATCGAAATTTGAGTAAAAACACAGGGAGATATGTCGAAAATACGAACACAAAAAGTAGTTTTTTTCTTTCTTCCTCCAAAATTAATCAATATTATTTTATTATTTTCCTTAGGAGGCCCATTTTAGACCCCAAAATTTCTCTAATGGTTTTTCTTTCTTGTGTGCATTGTTGGTATTGTGCTGATATCATTCTTCCTGCCACTTCTTTCTATATACATTATGCTATTCTTAACTTGCCTTAGCACCTTGTTATTATTTTTCAAGCTTATTTCTTTCTGTACATTATGTCCTTATATTCTAGAATGATAAATAACATTCCATAGAAATTTTGGTTTCTTCCAAAATTGTTCATCAATTTTTCACTTTCGGTGGAAGGCCATTTGTTAGAAAGTGTAAGATGTCGAAGATGTTTTTCATGGCAAAAAATAACTTCTTTTGAGAGAAACAGTAAAGGGATACGTGCACAGTGAGTTTCTTATAACTGGATATTATTCCTAGGAAGCATTTCATGTATCTTAAAATGTTTTATCCAAAATCAGAATCACTCTAGCAAGTTTGATTTGGTGGATGCTTGTGAATCCTGGTGATGATTCATAAGTTCCATATTGCATTAAATGATTAAATTCCCTACCACCTTATTGATTGTCTCTTCTGGAAACAAAATCCTGTTTGGTTCAGTTTTTCATTTTGAATAATATTTATATTGGATTATCTTTAGACAATTTTTAAGAATAATATTCACCCTAGTTTTACCTCTGTGCAGGTTATAAAAACTATCTTAGTTCTCTGTAGTTATGATGATCACATTCTTGTAATTTTTTAAACCTATTTTTGAATTTGTTCTTATTTGTTAGACAATATGTCTTGAATTGGTTTCTTATGTTGCTTTAGTTTCTCACATAGGTGATGGAAATCCAAATAGGGACAACAGGGACAATACTACATGCCAGGTTTATATTTATGTTTATAGGTGTTGTTGCAACTTTTGTATTTATGAAATTCTCATCTTCTTCAGCATTGGTATAATCTACTTTCGTGCTTCTTTTATGATTATCTTGTAAAATTTACTATTTTAAAGCATTTTATATAGTATAAATGGGTTTTAACCAAACTATCTTGTTATCCTCCAATGCCTACATAATTCAACTTTGACAATGATCCTAGTGCTTGGATAAGATAGATTTTCTATTCATAGAAGGATACATGATTAGTTAATATTTTTCTTCCTTGTTTTACCCCTAACGCCTTTAATATGAACATTCTGAGGATGATTTAGAGTCAAAAAGTTTGAAGGGTGAGGTATAGGCCAAAATTCCTTAGTATGGAAGCTTCTAATATGATTCCAATTCCCTCATTGGAATGTCCTTTGTTAGTGAAGAGTCCCCCATGCTGAGATAAATATTTATTGTTGGGGAATGATTTAAAGATCATGTACTGAGAAATAAAGAAAAAATTCCTCATGGGTAGTACTACCTCTCATATTGTGTGAGAGTTACACTTGTGATTTTGATCACAAAGATCGAGCTAGCCATGATAAACCCTTTATTATAAGAAACAACCATGGTAATAGTAACATAAGACATGTTTCCAAGGTATTAAAGAAAATGAGTAAATAAGAAATACCATGGTAGACTTTACAATTGAAGGGGCAGGGAACATGAAATCTGTCACTACCAAAGTAAGCAACTAAGTAGAAATCTTCAGGTAGGGTCCTTGTAATGAATTTTTGGCTCGTGATCAAATTTCTCACCACTACCTATATGTATATTTATATATACTAACTCTAGGAAAATCCCTCTTCAAAGTTTGTGGGTTGAACAGATTCATAAGGTGACCAATGAAATTACTAATGGTGCAGAAATGCTTTCCAACAAATCCTAGAACTGCATGGGTAACTTAGGAACTCTACCCATCGTAAGAAATAAAGTTGGGTATATTTGATAAAAAAGAAATTTTATATCATTAGGGGAATAAAATGAGGGTATTCAAACACATCCATGAGGGTATTCAAACACATCCATGGATGTAAGAAACTAATTCCTAGAAATGAATTTTTTCCTTAAAAGAAAACTAGAAATTCCTATCTAGTTTTGTTTGTGTATAGTTTTTCAACTTGAGAAATGGATTTATTGGGTCTCCTTAACCTAAGTATTAATGACATACTCAGATGTTACACATTCAAAAAAATACCGTTTGTGTAGGTCATTTCTAATTATGACATATAAAAGTCTATTCGTAATATTGAATATTAATAGGAAATTTATTAAGCATAATTTCATTACCTCCTTGAAAACCTTTTTATAAAATTTTATAAATATTTCAATGGCACAATGGATACTATTGTTTCCTCCTTGTGAAGGAATTCCCTGAGAAGTAGATAAATAATGATATCGGGAAATGGGTGGTGACTATAAATTCTCCCTATGTTCCTTATGCTAGAGTAGGAGAGACACTAATTCTATTTTATTTTACAAAAACAAGTATTTGTATTATTAAAAAAGGATGAGAAGTACTATGACTGAGTTGGGCATCCTTCCTGAATAAAATTTGAAAATATTGAATATAATATTTAAAATCTCTTGGAGTCTCATGCTTCTACCTATATCACTTCCTAACTAATTATTTTTCAAATCTTCCATACCGTTTCAAATGCATAGCTGGTATATAAATTCCAAAATAGTCCTAAAATTAAAATTTCCTTATAAAACATCAAAATAGTTTATCTAGGATTGTTTTCATGCACTGTTATGAAATGGATTCTATAGCTCCATTTGTTTCTAAGAATTTTCCTTTTTGTAGCTTGTTGCTGACCAAGGGAGTTTTTCCAATTGCTTTGAGGGGTTGGGGGGTTCTAGAGATACTAGTTGTTGCATGAGGAGGATATCCTTTTTAAACTGAAGATAAAATATAAGGTCCCATGGATAGGAATTTGAGATGCATAGAATATTCTATCCCATGCTTAAGGATGAATAAAAAATTGTCTAAGAAAAAATAGTATGATAGACTAATGGGAGGACCCACTGAACAAAAAACAATGACTATATGATATATTAAGGGTGCAACAAGATGGGACAAATTTACAACATGGGTGAAAATATTGATACCATAATGAACTAAAACAAATCCCACAACTTGGTTTGGATTGTTCATGACAATCATATATCTTGAGTTCCTACCCCAACCATTACCAATATTGATAAAATTATTGAATTTACCTAACCCAAAGAAATGCGGCATAAGCCAAACGAGGAGACAAATCATAACATAGAGAAAAAAAACAAGGGATGGCAAAAGATTTTAAAGGGTAACTAGAGAAGGATATTGGAGTTTCCATAGAGAGAACATGGATATGGAATTGCTACACTTTTTATTCATCAAATAACAAGAGAGATTCCTCACACCATGAACCTTGTTATTCCAAGATAGCTACCAAAATATTACAAAGAGAGATGATAATAGACTGTCAAGGGAGTTTCCTCACACAACAAAATTTGTTCTATCAAAATGCACAATACAATTGATGGAAACCCAGTTTATTACTAAAGCAGGGGAAGACACTTTATTTATGAACCATCTTACACAAAAAAAATGAATTGCATGCATAGGAATCTCCAAAATATTCTTTCTCAAAATAACAACCATCAAGGATCGGGCCTAATTCTTGATACTACCTATTCTAGAGGATAAATCACTTACCTTCATGCTTTCCATCACAATGAAGAGGACACCACATGTGTTGAGGGATGGTCATACTGCCTTATTTATAACATGATTGTTGGGAAGGTGGGATGAAGGTGACGATGTGTGGATATGATCCTACATGCTACGAAGCTTATTAATACATTTGATATCCTAAGTTACATATGGGTGCTAATGACTTAGGAGATATGAAATTTACCAATGCTCCCCACATTTTCCTTAATTTATCTATTTTTCAAATAGATTCATTCTTTAGCCAAAGTGCTTGTTAATTTGTTGTGATATCTTAGGACATGAAAGGAAGTGACTTGTTGAAAGAGTCAAATGGTGTTCTAAATCCTACTCATACTCCACACGTAGGAATCATTTCTCTTTTTATTAATGAATAGAATAATAGCTAAGGAGTTTCCAATGACAATTAGGTTTGTGGTTCCAATTTATTTAGTGTCTTTTAACCATTTCCATAGTTCTAGGATCTCTTCTTGATTACTGGAGGAAATTCTAATTTCCCATTATGTTTTGAAGATATTTTTTTTAATTATACAGTATCTTGTCGCATTTTTGATGGCACATAAAGGTCATCCAATGAGGTTGCTGTAGATTCGACAGATTGAACCCGTCGGTCGTTTTCCTGTTATTTGACATCCTCCCATCGGTTTTCTGTTGAATGTTTTAAGGCTTATTCATGTAGAACCTGTCTAACGTCCTATTATGGCAATTAGAAGTTTTGACAACTAGAAGTCAATATTTCGACGGCTAAATCATAATTTTTTTGCAGCAGAAATGGCTAACATTCGAAGATGGTGTCGTCAGATCTTCGACTAGTACCGTCATGGCCTTGAATATCTGACGTTATGCCTACCAATGACCAAAAAAATGCATTTGTCGAATAACTGACAAGGTATTGTCGAATTTTAGACATAACCGCCATCGGATTTTGGGCTGAATTTTTGTTGTGATTTAACATGTTCATATTAATTCATAAACACATATATAGTTGCAGAGATAAAATAGACAAGAATACTTATCTTGAAAGAATCTTGTCCCGTAACCAGCTACGTCATTGCAACGTTCCACCCAACCATAGGCGAGTGTGCTCATCAATCTCTTAGAAACACTACCACCCTCGAGTTGGGCATGATTCCCAAAAGGAATAAGGGAACACTAGAAGACTCACACATAACCGAAGGTATATCAAAATTCAGCCAAGCCAAACAGAGTTGGGTTTACCAGGATGCTAGGGAGGTGAAAGGATGAATTGCTAAGCTAGTGAGCTCAATCACAGAGCTATGGATACCTGCACCAAATCTGGCTTGAATTCTAAACATCTACACACCCAACATAAGGAAGAATCCCTTTCTCTGCTACACAATCCCTCAAGTTATGCCTTCCATCCAAGTGTTATTCAAGATGTGCAAAGAAGAAAACCAACCCCTATAGATCTATTTGTGAGGTTCCTTCATACACTAGGTTTGTCAAGCTTGTTTAGACCCAATTCCACTCCCAACTAGTTCAGATCAAAGCAAAATATGCACACACGGTAGAATACAAAATTTTGGGTTGAGGAAAAACAGTTTCGGCAACAAAACAAATTATCAAGATGGGTAAAAATATCCCTTTAGCAGCAATTTGATTTCCAGAGACATTTATGGCCCTAACGTGGCCAAAAAGGACTCAACAACACCCAAAAATCCTGGGTCTCTTCTCCCACTCACTGGCATTACAAAAAAATGATTTCCAACTTGTAAAACAATGGGAAAATGCATCAAAATCATCGGGGAGGAAACCCAGCCACTGATAATTACAAAAATGATTTACTAGCCTAAGGAAAATGAGGTAAATAACCAAAAACATGAATGATTACCCACACAGGAAGTTCCAGCTACCTCCAAGATCCCAACGTGAAGGAAATGGTGAGGAAAACATGAAAATGTGAAAGCATGTTGGAATGGGCAGACATTTTTGGGTTTTTACTTTCCCAAGGAGTCAAAATGAATTTCCCAAAAAATGATGGCTTCTCCAATTCGAATTTTGGGCTTCCATACCTTGCCTATCCCATGCAATAACCAACTCAACCAATTTCTGGCAGTAATAAATGATTCAGTGAATAAGACAAGAAAGGTAGTTGACATTTTTTATTGGGTTCTCCCTTTGACATTTGGATTTTCCCCATTGTCTTAAAGGTTTGAATAACCCCCCCTCGATTATCCTTAGGAAATCATACCCCCATCTCATTATCTGTTGCATTGACATAGCTCGTTGTGGGTTTTTAATTAAATTGCATATTTACACGATGTCCAAAATTATAATGTGTTAGCTAGCACAAAATACCATCAGCAACAATTTTTTAATTTCCGAAACATAAAATGAAAAATCGATGGTGGGGATTTTTCCTTTATCTCCACACCATGATTAATTACAATATATACATCACATACATTTAATACAAATGGGGTCAAAATGGGGTGTTTCAATTTTCTAAAGGCGCAAGCCTATATAAAGAATTAGGAATGTAGTAGAAGATAATCCCCTTTTCAACATCTTTGGAACCTGTATCATCATATGTTCTACGAACTGTTTTGTTGAGGCTTGGTATGAGGCTCGACTAGGAGATGTATTTTGGAAGTATGTTTTTATCTACGAAGTAATATGACATGAATGGATGATGTTGGAAACTTTGTGTCTTTCATTTATGAACATGTGTTTGATATTTTTATGGTTTAAATGGTGTGATATAAATAACTAAAAGTTGCAATCTATTTATGGGATGGTTATGAATAATGATATGTCTCCACATAAAGAATGAATCCATATTTGTTGATATCTTTTTGAATGAATAAACTGTTGTGATAATCGATTTGATGTGAATAATAATCATTGGTCTCCAATACTACTGATGATGAATAAGTTATTTTCAAGTAAAAAAACTCATCTGGATCTCTGGTTAGCACTGTGATAGGAAGAGAATAGATTGTGCAATTCCTCCTCTTTACAGTGAAAACTTAGTTTCTGCAGCCCTCCCTCAAGCATCTCAGGTGAGACTACATCTTCTTGGTAGATGTTGTTGGATAACATCAAAACTATCTAGGCTAGTGTTTATGGAGTCACATTGAAGAGCGGTGTCAACTAAGTGTGAACCCCTATCAACAGAGTTGTGTCAAAAAATGGTTCTGTTGCTAGGACCATAGTGCAGGGAAAAGGAGGATATGTTGTGGCATCCAATGAAACCAGAGATCCAGTACTAGTTATATCAAAAGGATTGAGAGTTTGCAATAGAAGAAAACCAGAACTTCATATTGTCTACAGAAGAGTGGTTGGGAATACATATCTATTCACATATCCATGAATGTTTATTCTCTAAACTCTCGATTATATTGTACGAGTGATTGGTGCAAATGACCTACCAAAAAAGAAACTTACAAGGATGTCAACCTACTTGTTGGACCCCTTAGTTGATTTAGTGACTGAAAGAGGTAGACAATAGGGCATCGAGTTATTTCAAAGTGTGGCTCGATAGCATTTTGCAATGATATATCACTGATTTTGTTGTCGACACAGTCAAATCCTATAGTGAACGGAAAGGGAATTCTTCCAAGAACCAAGAGGTATGTTTCTATTTTCTTTTCAATTGTGGATTAAGATGTTTATATGTGAAAAGGGTATATTGAAGATGAACTCTGATGAGTAGAGATTTGGTGTGCAGAGGTTACGGGTACTACGAAGAAGAGGTGTAGATGGAATGAAAAGGGCTAGATGGATGGGAGTTATGTCGAAACTGTGAGGGAAGTTGAGGAAGAGTGTGGTATTTTATGAAGTGGGGTAAGGTTCTAGGAAGAGAAGAGGCAGAGGACTAAGGAGAGTCCTGGTGCAACCTGAACAAGAAGCTACGAGAGAATATCATAATGGTATAAGAGACCCTACAATGGTGAAAGAGATAACCAGGCTACACTCGAGCCCAAGGAAGGACCAACCCAAAGAAACAACGTACCTACACCCTCATGCACTACACCACATTCAGGAAGAAACACCAGATCATCATAAGACTTTTGGATGTGTCATCACCAAAGTAATAGTAGAAGATCAATGAATACCAAAAGAAGGCCCAGGATGATGAGCGATGATGTAAAATTACCTCTACTCCATGGGAATGCGACTAAATATCCATAGCAATTTTTGTTTCTCTACAAAGAAGTATGGAATGTGAAGCAATTCCAAGATGAATACATTAATAAAGGATAGCTCACAAGCACTTTCTGAGGTTGTGCATTAGGATGATATATGAAGTTTGTACAAGTTCTAACAGGGAATCCACATAAGACTCTAGCACAAATCAGGACTGTATTGATTAAGGAATTATGGAAAACAAACTCTGATTCCTAGTACATCATGGAATTGAAGGAAATAAATCAATATTTGAGAGATTTGGTCTGGGATTTCGAATAGTGATTCAAGACGTAGATGGAAATATTCAGTTTTGAAATGAGCGACGTACAACACAAGGAATGGTTCATTACAGCATTGGTGCCACATATTTGTATGACATTAATGCAGCAGAATATTGTGACATAGACTGAGGATCTGGAAATTGTGATGAAGCTGGAGGCTTCATGAGTGCTTGAAACTGGAGTTGGAATGGACCAGATCCAATCGCAATTAGCAAATCTAACAGTTCAATTGCAAGATATCAAGAAGGGAAAAGACATTCTTAAAGAAGTATGGCGTACCTGATGTCGCATAGAAGGACATCATAAATATCAATGTATGGAATTCTATGATTACTTACATTCAGGTGCTCCAAATACATTAATTCAAGGTGGTCTACCATGGTGTAAAATCTGTCAAACTCGAGGACATTGACACGAGGAATGTGTATATCTCCAAAAGGTAGCATCGAAACCTTCAAACCTGTTCTGTGATTTTTTTGTTCTGTTGGTCATGAAGAGAAGGATTTTTAAGCATATGCGTAATTTTTAGTTTTAATAATTTTATTACAATGAACAAATTTCACTTTTTCCCGATTTCAACCTTTGACTAGTTTTGTTGTCTAGGTCTCAGAATTGACCTAAATGCTCCCAAATATTCTGAGAAGGTATATGAATGATATTAAGACTTGAATATTATGTTCATGGATGATTTATTACCCTCCAAATACTTCTTCAAACTTGTTTAATATTCTATCCAAGGTAGGAGATTTCACTATCCAATTGAGGTTCCAATTCCCACAGGGTAAATGCTGGAAATGGCTTTCCAAATGCTCCCAAACCCACTATAATTTGTGAAAAGAGTAAGTGTATTTTTAAGGTAAATTATTAAGTTCTCATATGACTCATTATTTAGTTTATAAATTATATTATAACCCTCTCCCAAACAACTACAAAATTACTAGTTCGACCCTTGGGGAAATGGCACCAAATCTTTTCTAAATGTAAATAAACTAAGTAATATGACTTCAAATGCTTAATTTTTGGATATGAAACGTGTAATAATCCTAAATGGAAGTCCATTCATCATAAATATATCATATAAACATTCTAACATTTGGAATCATCGGCATTACAATGGCATACATCAATATAGTGGGGAAAAGGTTATTGTTTTCTCATTAATAATCACTTTTACATAAAACCATTTGGTATTTATACCTGGTAATTTATGAATATAAATAAAAGAGTATATTCATATTATTAAAATCATAAATTGACCATTATAAGTTATCCCAAAGAGTACAATACCTAACCCAAAGCGCAATCCCTCCACGAGAAAGAATAAGCAATAAAGACTGGAAATGGTTGAGAGAATGTGCTGCACTATAAGAAACCAATGGATTCCCTGACCAACTTGGATGGGAATCTTTCACCCTCGAAATTGGCTAAAGCAAGAAACTAGTCATCCACTAGCTCTCTCTTCACAAATGAAAATTTATCAAATGATCAAAATACCCTCTCTTGGTTTATCCCTGTAGTTTATAAACATCCTTATCCTTCTAATTTTACCAATCCATCCATAAAATCATTCCAATTCAAATTAGGGTGTGTGCTCAAGATTTTTCATGTGTCCTCCCTTCCCTGGACTTCCATCTTCCCCCAATTCGAGTAGGGACCCATTGAGCTTCCCCAACTCACATGAGTGCCTTATTGGCTGTGATATTTAGTCCTAAAATTTCATATTGGTCATATTTCATCCTTCAGGTATCCAATATGTCATAAATTCCATAGCATATTCATCATTGGTGTCATAGATGTCATAGATGTTAGGGAATCTAGCCCAAGTGTCCACGAATCTCCCATATGACTCTTCCTCTCCCATGTAAGTTATATTTTCTTACAAATTCGACCTATGATCCATATGGACAAGTGTATTAGCCTTATCACTCATCCAATAAAATTATATTCCCATTTATTTGAAATTGCAAGAGGAGGATGCCATGTGGCACATAATTCTAGCTTGTGTGGGCCCCATAAACTCCATGTGTCTCCATGCTCCATTTCCACTTCAAATTTTACTTTTATTTATTTAATTATCTCCATTATTAAATATTTATTCCATTCTAATGTATTAACATAATTTATTATTTCCCTTATTAAAATTCCAAATGTATCCATCCAACCTAGGAAACTAGTAGGATTGATGGAATTGTCCTGCTATGCAATTATTTAATTGGGGACATGAAAAATCCTCCCCAATCAAGATTGCTTGTCCTCAAGCAATTCCAAGTTTGTATGCTGCAAAAAAAAATTATATTCCCAAGTGGAATCATCATTTGGTACTCCTTCCTTTGCACCAAGTGCTCTTTTATGGTTCTGCTCATTAATTTTGTTTAGCTATAATTCTAGTAGTGGCACTCATGTACTGCAATTTTGTGTTCCCAAAATTAAAGAGATGTGGATTGTGCATATTGATATATCCTTTAACATCACCACTAACACCAAAAGGATAAATTAAATCCATAAAAACCAAATTTGTCCAAATAATCTTTACCTCCATGTTTTGGAGACCTTTTCTGAACTTTCGCCCCTTTTTGCTTCTGTATAATTATTTGATGTTGGTGCCGAGTTATCAAACTTTGAGTTTCTTAATATTCCAATACAATTTTAGAGAGTAACCACCATGCTTGCTGCAGTACTGCTCTAATTACAAACAAATTCTCAAGTGGTGACTAAATCTTTAATGCTGCTTTTTGCCCCCAAAATTGAAACCAATGAGACCAAAAATGATCCCTGGGTCCCATATGGTCCTGATACATGCATGGTGTGAAATGTTTATGATGAAATTCCATGAAAACCAATCATGTGAAAATTGAATCCATCTCTCAAAAGGTCTCCCACATAGGAAACTAGAACACTGCTCTGCAAAGATGAACTCAAATAACTGAAGGTTGGTTTGCTTTCTCAAGCCAATAACCAAACTACTACTCCAAGTGAGAGGAAACCAAGCAATTCCAGGATCCCATTTCTGGTATTGAACCCTTCCAAACATCATGAGTAAAAATTAATATATCATGAAAGTACATAACGACATCATACAAATGTAAATCAAGAAGGTACCTCATCAAAGAATCATGAAAGTGCTTGTACATCCAAGTAAGTAGATCACCATGTGGCCCATACAGACAAGCATCAAGTATTATATCAGATCTTCCCCATTGAAATAGCCCGAGGATACCATGTCCCATAATACTGCACCAAAAATATATAATGTGCACCAATATAATCAGCCATGTGTTCTTTCATACAAGAAGTGAATGAAGAAACTCCACCAAAATCTGAACCAAATAAGGAGCAAAGAAAACATGAAGACTTCAAGTGGCTCTCATCAATACACCCATGCATATGTATATCAGCATGAAATAACATAATATTTTTATTCCAACAATAATTTTCTTCAATCATATATATCTTCTCCCAAGTGTGGGATGAATTTCCTCCAACATAAATTGGACTAGGCAAGGAGCAAGGAAAATCATGATTCTCCAAGTGACTCAAGCTAATACCATAGGTGCATCCATGTAGATGTGTATCATAATAATGTAAAACATTATGCTTCTACAAATGTAAACAATATGGTATTATAATAATTTAATCATCAAAAGGAGAGATATAAATTCCATACTCTTCATGTGGCACTATAAAAAATAAGCCTTTCACCCATACTTCATTATGATGATTGCTGCAAAATTTGGAAGTGTAGGATGTAGGAGAAAGAACCAACTCACGCAAATTATCAGAAAGTGAAAAATTTTCATTGTGTGAAGGATCCATAGAGGTGGGATTATGCACCTCCCTTAAAAATGCAAAAATTTCCTCATGGGTTGGTTCCAAGGTGGTGGAATCATGCACTTCTTCAAAAAGTGTGTAACCATTTTCAAAAGGAAACTCTAGTTACTCTTCCACCACAACAAGTTATTAGTGCGCATTAAGATAATCTTCAAACACATCAAGAACTTGCGATTTTTCATGTTTCTCATGATCCATAATGTCATGATAATCCTCCAAGAAGTCTACCATATGACAATCTGAAACATAGGAGGAAGGACAAGTATCTTGCAACCTATAAAGAAGTTGCTCATTTTGAATTTTGAGCTTATGAATATCTTCATTATTCTTCAAGTAGGATTCATGTAACCATTCACTAATCTCAATGAATTTTTTTCTATCAAAAATAAAAGACATGAAATTACCTTTGATGCTGCACATTTCTCTTTGAATCTTCCCCATATCTTCAAGGAAGGATGGCTCCTCCAATGAAGAAGATTTCCAACAAGAATTTGATACTAATGCTTGAGTGTCATGGAGTATTCTAAGGGCCTCTTGGATATCCCTTTCAATCATACTCAAATACCCTTCAATGAAGTATGGTTCATGACACCGAACCTCCTCTTCTTCTTTATGCTTGAGTTGGTCAACTTATTGAAGCTCAAGTGGTGATGGAGAAGTTGACCTTGGTTCTTGATTAGCTACTACAAGGTCTTCATATTTATGCTCGTGAGAAATTTGTCTTGTAGAAGCGTTTTCAAATATGATCTCTATGTCACCAGCATAGAGTTGTGAGAACCCATCAATAGGTACACATTCGTAGTTCAAGGATCCATAAATATATTATCTTTGATTTTCGCAACCCCCATCAACAAGGAATATGAGCTTGTCTTCACCCTCATCTTTATGTTCTTCTCTGGAATCACCTTGGGTTAATTGATGCTCCACTTCATGATTGTCTATTTCTTCCTTTGATGGTGTATCTAGGCTCTTTTCATCCTTTTTAGACTAAAATTTCTTCCACATATTCCACATGATGTCCGTAGAAGTGTTTATAACTTCCTCGTTTATAGGGAAGAATACATCTTTTCTCTTTTCACAAGCAGGCTGATTTTTCTTTAGTGAGTTCACATTTTCCTTATTGTTCCTAAATACATACTTGAAAATATATTATTGTAAATAATACCTTTCATGAATATCCCCTCTCAAATTTTGATACTCCTGGAAGCATGCTTTAATATCTATGGTTGTATTTTTTTCCTTCGTTGGCCGAGGAGGAAGGAAATTGGGCATAATGGGCCTATTGTGAAGCCAAGAAATGCCTGCAATTTTTTATTAAATGGATGGTAATATGATCCAGATGGAGATCGGTGGCCACCCACCTATTCCACTGGCTCAAAACAATTGTCCATTGTGGCAGTTTCCTAGTTATTTTTCGGCAGTTTTTCGAGTCCTAAACTTCTGGGGCCGTTTTGAGGCCTTAAACGACGTTTTTTTGGAGATTCGGGGCCAAATGGTTGCCATCAGCATGCATTTGGCCGACCAAAAGTTGTAAATCTTAGACCTACCTTTCCAACGAGTTCTCGAACGCCCAAATCGGAGATCGTATGCAAAAGTTATGACCCCGGGAAGTTGACTGTTCAACTTACCACCGTGGGGCCACAAACTTTATGACGGTTCATCTTCTAGGGTTACGTTTTGGGACTTTTGGGGTTCTCACCTCGCTATTATTATTATAAATAGGACCCTTTGGCCTCATTTTGTATTCAGCTTGGCACGAATGAGCGTAGCAGGCACATCTCTTCTCGAAGATAGCTACCACCATTCTAGTGATTGTATTACAGTCTGTTCTATTTCCGCCATTTAATAGAATATGTTTTTACTGTATCTCTATTATCTTTGCAAAATGTCTATTATTATGATTCTGTATATGTTATTTCATTTCGTTCACGCATAAATCCGGATCAGTGGTATCAGAGCAATTTGCTCTTTGATTGTTTCTCAGCGCATGTCCCCGACGAGGTCTGAGTACAGAGAGTTTGGTCTTGAACTATTTTCGCTCAATCATTCTCGCCGTCCCAAACGACCTCCCATGGCAGAAGAAACGAGAGACGACAGATCAAGAGATCCTATCAAGTCGCTGCTCGAGGAAGCCCTCGAGCGACAGAGGAACGAGATGATGGATAGTTTCGCCCAAATCCTTCAGCGATTGCCGGCAGCGGCAAGTGTATCTTCAACGAGCAGCCGATTTGGGGATGCAACTCCCTTCAAGGTACAAGTTAACTTTGATATTTCTTTATTTGAAGGCAATATTGATGCAGATGCCTTGGATAATTGGTTGAATGTTCTAGAAGGGTATTTCTCTGTCCACAATTTTTCCGACAGAGAAAAGATCACCTTTGCGCTCCTTAAGGCAGTCCCCCATGTCCAAAATTGGTGGGGTACTTATTGTGAGAAAAACTTATCAGACGAGTCTGAAATGTTTGAAACAATTCCAACTTGGGCCTCTTTCATAGATGTCGTCAAGGAACAGTATTACCCCGTGGGAAACTATGATGACTAATACACAAAATGGACTATTCTGCGTCAAGAAAGGGACCAGACGGTGTCGGAGTACACCAACAAATTTCATACTCTGCAGACAAAGCTGAGTATCAAAGACTCCGAGCGGCATCTAATCCTAAAATATCGCAGTGGTCTACATCGGTACATCCGAACTGAGATGGACTTCCTCGACATCTCTTCACTTGGATCCATCTATCGGTACGCTGTCAAAATCGAGGAGAAATTTTGACAAAAGAATAAGCGAGAATCTGGACCTGCGAATCCACCGCAGAAGCAAGGCAAGGGAAACACTGGCCCGCAGAACACAGCAAAAGAAAATGACAACCAGTCCCCGCCACAAGAAAAGAAGGGAGATCGAAAGACAAAGAAGGACACCGGCAAGTGGTGCGAATTTCATAAAAGCCCTTGGCACAACACTGATGAATGTCGCTCAAAGCAGTCATTAGTGGCCAAGATCAAATCTTCAGAATTAGATCCTGATTCTGATTCTGAACCCAATGCCATAGCCGCAGACAATGGGAGGCAGATCATTGATGCAGACACCACTGCCACTGTTGCTACCGCACAGATTCAAATAGACGAGCCTGAAGAGTCAGAGGCAGAGGAGCGCTTATTCCACTCGCAGATGTGGGTAAAGGGAATGCCTCTACACTTTGTTGCTGACAACGGCAGCCAAAAGAACTTGATCTCAGCAGAAGTCGTCAAGAGATTGGAGCTTCCTACAACACCACACCCGCAACCTTACAGCCTTGGTTGGCTAATCGAAGGACACGGTATCTGCATTACTCAGCAATGCCTCCTACCATATGGCATCAAGCCTTTCCAAGACGAGGTACTGTGTGATGTGGCCCCACTTGAAGTCTGTGATGTTCTTTTAGGACAACCATATATGTGGAAGTGTCATGCTGTATATGAGTCATGGCCTCGCAGTGTCATTGTCACTTTGGGAGGACAACTCTACCAGATCCCAGAGACAATTGCACCTACTACAGTCTCGCAGGGTAGGAAGATAAGCTCCCACATCAGAAAATTATTCCTCTTCACAATTGCGTCTGAAGGAGAACATAAGACCACAGAGACCTCCACACCCTCTGCACAGGGTATCTCTGCTCATTAGACACAAGAAGAAGACAGAGCCATTGTTTCCTCATCTATTCTAGTACCTCTACAATGCAAGCCCATGCATTCAAGGTGCTCCTCCAGAAACAAATCATCCAGACAATAGTTACAGCCCCCTCGGGATGCCAAAGAAAAGCAGCCGCTTCACTTCAGCAAATGTCGCACCAGAAGATCAACTCAACACATTGTTCGAGATATGATACGGGATTCGACGCAATGGAGACCATTGCTTCCTAAGGAGAGAGGATTGATCCAGATGGAGAGCGGTGGCCACCCACCTATTCCACTGGCTCAAAACAATTGTCCATTGTGGCAGTTTCCTAGTTATTTTTCGGCAGTTTTTCGAGTCCTAAACTTCCGGGGCCGTTTTGAGGCCTTAAACGACGTTTTTTTGGAGATTCGGGGCCAAATGGTTGCCATCGGCATGCATTTGGCCAACCAAAAGTTGTAAAGCTTAGACCGACCTTTCCAACGAGTTCTTGGACGCCCAAATCGGAGATTGTATTCCAAATTTATGACCCCGGGAAGTTGACTGTTCAACTTACCACCGTGGGGCCGCAAACTTTATGACGGTTCATCTTCTAGGGTTACGTTTTGGGACTTTTGGGGTTCTCACCTCGCTATTATTATTATAAATAGGTCCCTTTGGCCTCATTTTGTATTCAGCTTGGCACGAATGAGCGTAGCAGCCACATCTCTTCTCAGAGATAGCTACCACCATTCTAGCGATTGTATTACAGTCTGTTCTATTTCCGCCATTTAATAGAATATGTTTTTACTGTATCTCTGTTATCTTTGCAAAATGTCTATTATTATGATTCTGTATATGTTCT
>LPNX011087851.1:65745-78974 GCA_001517045.1 Pseudotsuga menziesii
TTGAACTATTTTCGCTCGATCATTCTCGCCGTCCCAAACGACCTTCCATGGCGGAAGAAACGAGAGACGACAGAGCAGGAGATCCTATCAAGTCGCTGCTCGAGGAAGCCCTCGAGCGACAGAGGAACGAGATGATGGACAGTTTCGCCCAAATCCTTCAGCGATTGCCGGCAGCGGCAAGTGCATCTTCAACGAGCAGCCGATTTGGGGATGCAACTCCCTTCAAGGTACAAGTTAACTTTGATATTTCTTTATTTGAAGGCAATATTGATGCAGATGCCTTGGATAATTGGTTGAATGTTCTAGAAGGGTATTTCTCTGTCCACAATTTTTTCGACAGAGAAAATATCACCTTTCCGCTCCTTAAGGCAGTCCCCCATGTCCAAAATTGGTGGGGTACTTATTGTGAGCAAAACTTATCAGATGAGTCCGAAATGTTTGACACAATTCCCACTTGGGCCTCTTTCATAGATGCCGTCAAGGAACAGTATTACCCCGTGGGAAACTATGATGACCAGTACACAAAATGGACCATTCTGCGTTAAGAAAGGGACCAGACGGTGTCGGAGTCCACCAACAAATTTCATACTCTGCGGACAAAGCTGAGTATCAAAGACTCCGAGCGGCATCTAATCCTAAAATATCGCAGTGGTCTACATCGGTACATCCGAACTGAGATGGACTTCCTCGATATCTCTTCACTTGGATCCGCCTATCGGTACGCTGTCAAAATCGAGGAGAAATTTTGACAAAAGAATAAGCGAGACTCTGGACCTGCGAATCCACCGCAGAAGCAAGGCAAGGGAAACCCTGGCCCGCAGAACACGTTAAAAGAAAAGGACAACTAGTCCCCGCCACAAGCAAAGAAGGGAGATCGAAAGACAAAGAAGGACACCAGCAAGTGGTGCGAATTTCATAAAAGCCCTTGGCACAACACTGATGAATGTCGCTCAAAGCAGTCATTAGTGGCCGAGATCAAATCTTCAGAATTAGATCCTGATTCTGATTCTGAACCCAATGCCATAGCCGCAGACAATGGGAGGCAGATCATTGATGCAGACCCTTCTGCCACTGTTGCTACCCTAGACGAGCCTGAAGAGTCAGAGGCAGAGGAGCGCTTATTACACTCGCAGATGTGGGTAAAGGGAATGCCTCTACACTTTGTTGTTGACAACGGCAGCCAAAAGAACTTGATCTCAGCAGAAGTCGTCAAGAGATTGGAGCTTCCTACAACACCACACCCGCAACCTTACAGCCTCGGTTGGCTAATCCAAGGACGTGGTATCTGCATTAATCAGCAATGCCTCCTACCATATGGCATCAATCCTTTCCAAGACGAGGTACTGTGTGATGTGGCCCCACTTGAAGTCTGTGATGTTCTTTTAGGACAACCATATATGTGGAAGCATCATGCTATATATGAGTCACGGCCTCGCAGTGTCATTGTCACTTTAGGAGGACAACTCTACCAGATCCCAGAGACAGTTGCACCTACTACAGTCTCGCAGGGTAGGAAGATAAGCTCCCACATCAGAAAATTATTCCTCTTCACAATTGCGTCTGAAGGAGAACATAAGACCACAGAGACCTCCACACCCTCTGCACAGGGTATCTCTGCTCATCAGACACAAGAAGAAGACAGATCCATTGTTTCCTCATCTATTCTAGTACCTCTACAATGCAAGCCCATGCATTCAAGGTGCTCCTCCAGAAACAAATCATCCAGACAACAGTTACAGCCCCCTCGGGATGCCAAAGAAAAGCAGCCGCTTCACTTCAGCAAATGTCGCACCAGAAGATAAACTCAACACACTGTTCGAGATATGATACGGGATTCGACGCAATGGAGATCATTGCTTCCTAAGGAGGGAGGATTGATCCAGATGGAGATCGGTGGCCAGCCACCTATTCCACTAGCTCAAAACAATTGTCCATTGTGGCAGTTTCCTAGTTATTTTTTGGCAGTTTTTCGAGTCCTAAACTTTCGGGGCCGTTTTGAGGCCTTAAACGACGTTTTTTTGGAGATTCCGGGCCAAATTGTTAGCCATTGGCATGCATTTGGCTGACCAAAACTTGTAAATATTAGACCGACCTTTCCAACGAGTTCTCGAACTCCCAAATCGGAGATCGTATGCAAAAGTTATGACCCCGGGAAATTGACTGTTCAACTTACCACCGTGGGGCCACAAACTTTATGACGGTTCATCTTCTAGGGTTACGTTTTGGGAATTTTGGGGTTCTCACCTCGCTATTATTATTATAAATAGGCTCCTTTGGCCTCATTTTGTATTCAGCTTGGCACGAATGAGCGTAGCAGCCATATCTCTTCTCAGAGATAGCTACCACCATTCTAGCGATTGTATTACAGTCTGTTCTATTTCCGCCATTTAATAGAATATGTTTTTACTGTATCTCTGTTATCTTCGCAAAATATCTATTATTATGATTCTGTATATGTTCTTTCATTTCGTTCACGCATAAATCCGGATCAGTGGTATCAGAGCAATCTGCTCTTTGATTGTTTCTCAGCGCATGTCCCCGACGAGGTCTGAGTACAGAAAGTTTGGTCTTGAACTATTTTTGCTCGATCATTCTCGCCGTCCCAAACGACCTCCCATGGCGGAAGAAACGAGAGACAACAGAGCAGGAGATCCTATCAAGTCGCTGCTCGAGGAATCCCTCGAGCGACAGAGGAACGAGACGATGGACAGTTTCGCCCAAATCCTTCAGCGATTGCCGGCAGCGGCAAGTGCATCTTCAACGAGCAGCCGATTTGGGGATGCAACTCCCTTCAAGGTACAATTTAACTTTGATATTTCTTTATTTGAAGGCAATATTGATGCAGATGCCTTGGATAATTGGTTGAATGTTATAGAAGGGTATTTCTCTGTCCACAATTTTTCCGACAGAGAAAAGATCACCTTTGCGCTCCTTAACGCAGTCCCCCATGTCCAAAATTGGTGGGGTACTTATTGTGAGCAAAACTTATCAGACGAGTCTGAAATGTTTGAAACAATTCCCACTTGGGCGTCTTTCATAGATGTCGTCAAGGAACAGTATTACCCCGTGGGAAACTATGATGACCAGTACACAAAATGGACCATTCTGCGTCAAGAAAGAGACCAGACGGTGTCGGAGTAGACCAACAAATTTCATACTCTGCGGACAAATTTGAGTATCAAAGACTCCGAGCGGCATCTAATCCTAAAATATCGCAATGGTCTACATCGGTACATCCGAACTGAGATGGACTTCCTCGACATCTCTTCACTTGGATCCGCCTATCGGTACGTTGTCAAAATCGACGAGAAATTTTCACAAAAGAATAAGCGATACTCTAGACCTACAAATCCACCGTAGAAGCAAGGCAAGGGAAACCCTGGCCCGCCAAACACAGCAAAATAAAACGACAACCAGTCCCCGCCACAAGGAAAGAAGGGAGATCGAAAGACAAAGAAGGACACCGGGAAGTGGTGCGAATTTCATAAAAACCCTTAGCACAACACTGATGAATGTTGCTCAAAGCAGTCATTAGTGGCCGAGATCAAATCTTCAGAATTAGATCATGATTCTGATTCTGAACCCAATGCCATAGCCGCAAATAATGGGAGGCAGATCATTGATGCAGACCCCACTGCCACTGTTGCTACCGCAAAGATTCAACTAGACGAGCCTAAAGAGTCCGAGGCAGAGGAGCGCTTATTCCACTCGCAGATGTGAGTAAAGGGAATGCCTCTACACTTTGTTGTTCACAACGGCAGCCAAAAGAACTTGATCTCAGCAGAAGTCGTCAAGAGATTGAAGCTTCCTACAACACCACACCCGCAACCTTACAGCCTCGGTTGGCTAATCCAAGGATGCGGTATCTGCATTACTCAGCAATGCCTCCTACCATATGGCATCAAGCCTTTCCAAGACGAGGTACTGTGTGATGTCGCCCCACTTGAAGTCTGTGATGTTCTTTTAGGACAACCATATATGTGGAAGCGTCATGCTGTATATGAGTCACGACCTTGCAGTGTCATTGTCACTTTGGTAGGACAACTCTACCAAATCCCAGAGACAGTTGCACCTACTACAGTCTCGCAGGGTAGGAAGATAAGCTCCCACATCAGAAAATTATTCCTCTTCACAATTGCGTCTAAAGGAGAACATAAGACCACAGAGACCTCCACACCCTCTGCATAGGGTATCTCTACTCATCAGACACAAGAAGAAGACAGAGCCATTGTTTCCTCATCTATTCTAGTACCTCTACAATGCAAGCCCATGCATTCAAGGTGCTCCTCCAGAAACAAATCATCCAGACAACAGTTACAGCCCCCTCGGGATGCCAAAGAAAAGCAGCCGCTTCACTTCAGCAAATGTCGCACCAGAACATCAACTCAACACACTGTTCGAGATATGGTACGGGATTCGACGCAATGGAGACCATTGCTTCCTAAGGAGGGAGGATTGATCTAGATGGAGATCGGTGGCCACCCACCTATTCCACTGGCTCAAAACAATTGTCCATTGTGGCAGTTTCCTAGTTATTTTTCGGCAGTTTTTCGAGTCCTAAACGTCCGGGGCCGTTTTGAGGCCTTAAACGACGTTTTTTTGGAGATTCGGGGCCAAATTGATGCTATCGGCATGCATTTGGCCGACCAAAAGTTGTAAATCTTAGACCGACCTTTCCAACGAGTTCTCGAACGCCCAAATCGGAGATCATATGCAAAATTTATGACCCCGGGAAGTTGACTGTTCAACTTACCACCGTGGGGCCGCAAACTTTATGACGGTTCATCTTCTAGGGTTACGTTTTGGGAATTTTGGGGTTCTCACCTCGCTATTATTATTATAAATAGGCTCCTTTGGCCTCATTTTGTATTCAGCTTGGCACGAATGAGCGTAGCAGCCACATCTCTTCTCAGAGATAGCTACCACCATTCTAGCGATTGTATTACAATCTGTTCTATTTTCGCCATTTAATAGAATATGTTTTTATTGTATCTATGTTATCTTTGCAAAATGTCTATTATTATGATTCTGTATATGTTCTTTCATTTCGTTCACGCATAAATCCGAATCAGTGGTATCAGAGCAATCTGCTCTTTGATTGTTTCTCAGCGCATATCCCCGACGAGGTCTGAGTACAGAGAGTTTGGTCTTGAACTATTTTCGCTCGATCATTCTCGCCGTCCCAAACGACCTCCCATGGCGGAAGAAACGAGAGACAACAGAGCAGGAGATCCTATCAAGTCGCTGCTCGAGGAATCCCTCGAGCGACAGAGGAACGAGATGATGGACAGTTTCACACAAATCCTTCAGCGATTGCCGGCAGCGGAAAGTGCATCTTCAATGAGCAGCCGATTTGGGGATGCAACTCCCTTCAAGGTACAAGTTAACTTTCATATTTCTTTATTTGAAGGAAATATTGATTCATATGCCTTGGATAATTGGTTGAATTTTCTAGAAGGGTATTTCTCTGTCCACAATTTTTCTGACAGAGAGAAGATCACCTTTGCACTCCTTAAGGCAGTCCCCCATGTCCAAAATTGGTGGGGTACTTAATGTGAGCAAAAATTATCAGAAGAGTCTGAAATGTTTGAAACAATTCCCACTTGGGCCTCTTTCATAGATGTCGTCAAGGAACAGTATTACCCCGTGGGAAACTATGATGACCAGTACACAAAATGGACCATTCTGCGTCAAGAAAGGGACCAGATTGTGTCGTAGTACACCAACAAATTTCATACTCTGCGGACAAAGCTGAGTATCAAAGACTTTGGGCGGCATCTAATCCTAAAATATCGTAGTGGTCTACATTAGTACATCATAACTGAGATGGACTTCCTCGACATCTCTTCACTTGGATCCGCCTATCGGTACGTTGTCAAAATCGAGGAGAAATTTTGACAAAAGAATAAGCGAGACTCTGTACCTGCGAATCCACCACAAAAGCAAGGCAAGGGAAACCCTGGCCCGCAGAACACAGCAAAAGAAAACGACAACCAGTCCCCGCCACAAGCAAAGAAGGGAGATCGAAAGACAAAGAAGGACACCGGCAAGTGGTGCGAATTTCATAAAAGCCCTTGGCACAACATTGATGAATGTCGCTCAAAGCAGTCATTAGTGGCCGAGATGAAATCTTTACAATTAGATCCTGATTCTGATTCTTAACCCAATGCCATAGCCGCAGACAATGGGAAGCAGATCATTGATGCAGACCCCACTGCCACTGTTGCTACCGCATAGATTCAACTAGATGAGCCTAAAGAGTCAGAGGCATAGGAGCGCTTATTCCACTCGCAGATGTGGGTAAAGGGAATGCCTCTACACTTTGTTGTTGACAACGGCAGCCAAAAGAACTTGATCTCAGCAGAAGTCCTCAAGAGATTGGAGCTTCCTACAACACCACACCCGCAACCTTACAGCCTCGGCTGGCTAATCCAAGGACGCGGTATCTACATTACTCAGCAATGCCTCCTACCTTATGGCATCAGGCCTTTCCAAGACGAGGTATTGTGTGATGTGGCCCCACTTGAAATCTGTGATGTTCTTTTAGGACAACCATATAAGTGGAAGCGTCATGCTATATATGAGTCACGGCCTCGCAGTGTCATTGTCACTTTGGGAGGACAACTCTACCAGATCCCAGAGACAGTTGCACCTACTACAGTCTCGCAGGGTAGGAAGATAAGCTCCCACATCAGAAAATTATTCCTCTTCACAATTGCGTCTGAAGGAGAACATAAGACCACAGAGACCTCCACACCCTCTGCACAGGGTATCTCTCCTCATCAGACACAAGAAGAAGACAGAGCCATTGTTTCCTCATAAATTCTAGTACCTCTACAATGCAAGCCCATGCATTCAAGGTGCTCCTCCAGAAACAAATCATCCATACAACAGTTACAGGCCCCTCAGGATGCCAAAGAAAAGCAGCCGCTTCACTTCAGCAAATGTCGCACCAGAAGATCAACTCAACACACTGTTCGAGATATGATATGTGATTTGACGCAATGGAGACCATTGCTTCCTAAGGAGGGAGGATTGATCAAGATGGAGATCGGTGGCCACCCACCTATTCCACTGGCTCAAAACAATTGTCCATTGTGGCAGTTTCCTAGTTATTTTTCGGCAGTTTTTCGAGTCCTAAACTTCCGGGCCCGTTTTGAGACCTTAAACGACGTACTTTTGGAGATTCGGGGCCAATTGGTTACCATCGGCATGAATTTGGCCAACGAAAAGTTGTAAATCTTAGACCGACCTTTCCAACGAGTTCTTGAACTCCCAAATCGGAGATCGTATGCAAAAGTTATGACCCCGGGAAGTTGACTGTTCAACTTACCACCGTGGGGCCGCAAACATTATGACGGTTCATCTTCTAGGGTTACGTTTTGGGACTTTTGGGGTTCTCATCTCACTATTATTATTATAAATAGGCCCCTTTGGCCTCATTTTGTATTTATCTTGGCACGAATGAGCGTAGCAGCCACATCTCTTCTCAGAGATAGCTACCACCATTCTAGCGATTGTATTACAGACTGTTCTATTTCCGCCATTTAATAGAATATGTTTTTACTGTATCTCTGTTATCTTTGCAAAATGTCTATTATTATGATTCTGTATATGTTCTTTCATTTCGTTCACGCATAAATCCGGATCAGTGGTATCAGAGCAATCTGCTCTTTGATTGTTTCTCAGCGCATGTCCCCGACGAGGTCTGAGTACAGAGAGTTTGGTCTTGAACTATATTCGCTCGATCATTCTCGTCGTCCCAAACGACCTCCCATGGCGGAAGAAACGAGAGACGAAAGAGCAGGAGATCCTATCAAGTCGCTGCTCGAGGAAGCTCTCGAGCTACAGAGGAACGAGACGATGGATAGTTTCGCCCAAATCCTTCAGCGATTGCCGGCAGCGGCAAGTGCATCTTCAACGAGCAGCCGATTTGGGGATGCAACTCCCTTCAAAGTACAATTTAACTTTGATATTTCTTTATTTGAAGGCAATATCGATGCAGATGCCTTGGATAATTGGTTGAATGTTCTAGAAGGGTATTTCTCTGTCCATAATTTTTTCGACAGAGAAAAGATCACCTTTGCGCTCCTTAAGGCAGTCCCCCATGTCTAAAATTGGTGGGGTACTTATTGTGAGCAAAACTTATCAGACGAGTCTGAAATGTTTGAAACAATTCCCACTTGGGCCTCTTTCATAGATTCCGTCAAGGAACAGTATTACCCCGTGGGAAACTATGATGACCAGTACACAAAATGGACCATTCTGCGTCAAGAAAGAGGCCAGATGGTGTCGGAGTAGACCAACAAATTTCATAATCTGCGGACAAAGCTGAGTATCAAAGCCTCCGAGCGGCATCTAATCCTAAAATATCCCAATGGTCTACATTGGTACATCCGAACTGAGATGGACTTCCTCGACATCTCTTCACTTGGATCCGCCTATCGGTACGCTGTCAAAATCGAGGAGAAATTTTGACAAAAGAATAAGCGAGACTCTAGACCTGCAAATCCACCGCCGAAGCAAGGCAAGGGAAACCCTGACCCGTAGAACACAGCAAAAGAAAACGACAACCAGTCCCCCCCACAGGCAAATAAGGGAGATCGAAATACAAAGAAGGACACCGGCAAGTGGTGTGAATTTCATAAAAGCCCTTGGCACAACACTGATGAATGTCGCTCAAAGCGGTCATTAGTGGCCGAGATCAAATATTCAGAATTAGATCATGATTCTGATTCTCAACCCAATGCCATAGCCGCAAACAATGGGAGGCAGATCATTGATGCAAACCCCACTGCCACTGTTGCTACCGCACAGATTCAACTAGACAAGCCTGAAGAGTCAGAGGCAGAGGAGCGCCTATTCCACTCGCAGATGTGGGTAAAGGGAATGCCTCTACACTTTGTTGTTGACAACGGCAGCCAAAAGAACTTGATCTCAGCAGAAGTCGTCAAGAGATTGGAGCTTCCTACAACACCACACCCACAACCTTACAGCCTCGGTTGGCTAATCCAAGCACGCGGTATCTGCATTACTCAGCAATGCCTCCTCCCATATGGCATCAAGCCTTTCCAAGATGAGGTACTGTGTGATGTTCTTTTCGGACAACCATATATGTGGAAGCGTCATGCTATATATGAGTCACGGCCTCGCAGTGTCATTGTCACTTTGGGAGGACAACTCTACCAGATCCCAGAGACAGTTGCACCTACTACAGTCTCGCAGGGTAGGAAGATAAGCTCCCACATCAGAAAATTATTCCTCTTCACAATTGCGTCTGAAGGAGAACATAAGACCACAGAGACCTCCACACCCTCTGCAAAGGGTATCTCTGCTCATCAGACACAAGAAGAAGACAGATCCATTGTTTCCTCATCTATTCTAGTACCTCTACAATGCAAGCCCATGCATTCAAGGTGCTCCTCCAGAAACAAATCATCCAGACAACAGTTACAGCCCCCTCTGGATGCCAAAGAAAAGCAGCCGCTTCACTTCAGCAAATGTCGCACCAGAAGATCAACTCAACACACTGTTCGAGATATGATACGGGATTCGACGCAATGGAGACCATTGCTTCCTAAGGAGGGAGGATTGATCCAGATGGAGATCGGTGGCCACCCACCTATTCCACTGGCTCAAAAAAATTGTCCATTGTGGTAGTTTCCTAGTTATTTTTCGGCAGTTTTTCGAGTCCTAAACTTTCGAGGCCGTTTTGAGGCCTTAAACGATGTTTTTTTGGAGATTCAGGGCCAAATGGTTGCCATCAGTATGCATTTGGCCGACCAAAAGTTCTAAAGCTTAGACCGACCTTTCCAACGAGTTCTCGAACGCCCAAATCGGAGATCATATGCAAAATTTATGACCCCGGGAAGTTGACTGTTCAACTTACCACCGTGGGGCCGCAAACTTTATGACGGTTCATCTTCTAGGGTTACGTTTTGGGACTTTTGGGGTTCTCACCTCGCTATTATTATTATAAATAGGGCCCTTTGACCTCATTTTGTATTCGTCTTGGCACGAATGAGCGTAGCAGCCACATCTCTTCTCAGAGATAGCTACCACCATTCTAACGATTGTATTACAGTCTGTTCTATTTTCGCCATTTAATAGAATATGTTTTTACTGTATCTCTGTTATCTTTGCAAAATGTCTATTATTATGATTCTATATATGTTCTTTCATTTCGTTCACGCATAAATCCGGATCAATGGTATCAGAGCAATCTGCTCTTTGATTGTTTCTCAGCGCATGTCCCCGACGAGGTCTGAGTACAGAGAGTTTGGTCTTGAACTATTTTCGCTCGATCGTTCTCGCCGTCCCAAACGACCTCCCATGGCGGAAGAAACGAGAGATGACAGAGCAGAAGATCCTATCAAGTCGCTGCTCGAGGAAGCCCTCGAGTGACAGAGGAACGAGATGATGGACAGTTTCTCCCAAATCCTTCAGCGATTGCCGGCAGCGGCAAGTGCATCTTCAACGAGAAGCCAATTTGGGGATGCAACTCCCTTCAATGTACAAGTTAACTTTGATATTTCTTTATTTGAAGGCAATATTGAAGCAGATGCCTTGGATAATTGGTTGAATTTTCTAGAAGGTTTTTTCTCTGTCCACAATTTTTTCGACAGAGAAAAGATCACCTTTGCGCTCCTTAAGGCAGTCCCCCATGTCCAAAATTGGTGGGGTACTTATTGCGAGCAAAACTTATCAGAAGAGTCTGAAATGTTTGAAACAATTCCCACTTGGGCCTCTTTCATAGATGCCTTAAAGGAACAGTATTACCCCGTGGGAAACTATGATGACCAGTACACAAAATGGACCATTCTGCATCAAGAAAGGGACCAGACGGTGTCGGAGTACACCAACAAATTTCATACTCTGCAGACAAAGCTGAGTATCAAAGACTCCGAGCGGCATCTAATCCTAAAATATCGCAGTGGTCTGCATCAGTACATCCGAACTGAGATGGACTTCCTCGACATCTCTTCACTTGGATTCGCCTATCGGTACGCTGTCAAAATCGAGGAGAAATTTTGACAAAAGAATAAGCGAGACTCTGGACCTGTGAATCCACCGCAGAAGCAAGGCAAGGGAAACCCTGGCCCGCAGAACACAGCAAAAGAAAACGACAACCAGTCCCCTCCACAAGCAAAGAAGGGAGATCAAAAGACAAAGAAGGACACCGGCAAGTGGTGCGAATTTCATAAAAGCCCTTGGCACAACATTGATGAATGTCGCTCAAAGCAGTCATTAGTGGCCGAGATCAAATATTCAGAATTAGATCCTGATTCTGATTCTGAACCCAATGCCATAGCCGCAGACAATGGGAGGCAGATCATTGATGCAGACCCAACTGCCACTGTTGCTACCGCACAGATTCAACTAGACGAGCCTAAAGAGTCAGAGGCAGAGGAGCGCTTATTCCACTCGCAGATGTGGGTAAAGGGAATGCCTCTACAATTTGTTGTTGACAACGGCAGCCAAAAGAACTTGATCTCAGCAGAAGTCGTCAAGAGATTGGAGCTTCCTACAACACCACACCCGCAACCTTACAGCCTCGGTTGGCTAATCCAAGGACGCGGTATCTGCATTACCCAGCAATGCCTCCTACCATATGGCATCAGGCCTTTCCAAGACGAGGTACTGTGTGATGTGGCCCCACTTGAAGTATGTGATGTTCTTTTAGGACAACCATATATGTGGAAGCGTCATGCTATATATGAGTCACGGCCTCGCAGTGTCATTGTCACTTTGGGAGGACAACTCTACCAGATCCCAGAGACAGTTGCACCTACTACAGTCTCACAGGGTAGGAAGATAAGCTCCCACATCAGAAAATTATTCTTCTTCACAATTGCGTCTGAAGGAGAACACAAGACCACAGAGACCTCCACACCCTCTGCACAGGGTATCTCTGCTCATCAGACACAAGAAGAAGACAGAGCCATTGTTTCCTCATCTATTCTAGTACCTCTACAATGCAAGCCCATGCATTCAAGGTGCTCCTCTAGAAACAAATCATCCAGACAACAGTTACAGCCCCCTCGGGATGCCAAAGAAAAGCAGTCGCTTCACTTCAGCAAATGTCGCACCAGAAGATCAACTCAACACACTGTTCGAGATATGATATGGGATTCGACGCAATGGATACCATTGCTTCCTAAGGAGGGAGGATTGATCCAGATGGAGATCGGTGGCCACCCACCTATTCCACTGGCTCAAAACAATTGTCCATTGTGGCAGTTTCCTAGTTATTTTTCGGCAGTTTTTCAAGTCCTAAACTTCTGGGCCCGCTTTGAGGCCTTAAACGACGTGTTTTTGGAGATTCAGGGCCAAATGGTTGCCATTGGCATGCATTTGGCCGACCAGAAGTTGTAAAGTTTAACCGACCTTTCCAACGAGTTCTCGAACGCCCAAATCGGAGATCGTATGCAAAAGTTATGACCCCGGGAAGTTGACTGTTCAACTTACCACCGTGGGGCCGCAAACTTTATGACGGTTCATCTTCTAGGGTTACGTTTTGGGTCTTTTGGGGTTCTCACCTCGCTATTATTATTACAAATAGGCCCCTTTGGCCTCATTTCGTATTCAGCTTAGCACGAATGAGCGTAGCAGCCACATCTCTTCTCAGAGATAGCTACCACCATTCTAGCGATTGTATTATAGTCTGTTCTATTTCCGCCATTTAATAGAATATGTTTTTACTGTATCTCTGTTATATTTGCAAAATGTCTATTATTATGATTCTGTATATGTTCTTTCATTTTGTTCACACATTAATCTGGATCAGTGGTATCAGAGCAATCTGCTCTTTGATTGTTTCTCAACGCATGTCCCCGACGAGGTCTGAGTACAGAGAGTTTGGTCTTGAACTATTTTCGCTCGATCATTCTCGTCGTCCCAAATGACCTCCCATGGTAG
This sequence comes from Pseudotsuga menziesii, assembly GCA_001517045.1. Classification (NCBI taxonomy): domain Eukaryota; kingdom Viridiplantae; phylum Streptophyta; class Pinopsida; order Pinales; family Pinaceae; genus Pseudotsuga; species Pseudotsuga menziesii. The sequence goes on from LPNX011087851.1 coordinate 78,664, forward strand.
AAGAAATGAGAGACAACAGAGCAGGAGATCCTATCAAGTCGCTACTCGAGGAAGCCCTTGAGCGACAGAGGAACGAGATGATGGACAGTTTCGCCCAAATCCTTCAGCGATTGCCGGCAGCGGCAAGTGGATCTTCAACGAGCAGCCGATATGCGGATGCAACTCCCTTCAAGGCACAAGTTAACTTTGATATTTCTTTATTTGAAGGAAATATTGATGCAGATGCCTTGGATAATTGGTTGAATGTTCTAGAAGGGTATTTCTCTGTCCACAATTTTTTCGACAGAGAAAAGATCACCTTTGCGCTCCTT
>LPNX011087851.1:79023-111939 GCA_001517045.1 Pseudotsuga menziesii
GGAACTTATTGTGAGCAAAACTTATAAGACGAGTCTGAAATGTTTGAAACAATTCCCACTTGGGCCTCTTTCATAGATGCCGTCAAGGAACAGTATTACCCCGTGGGAAACTATGATGACCAATAGACAAAATGGAACATTCTGCGTCAAGAAAGGGACCAGACGGTGTCGGAGTACACCAACAATTTTCATACTCTGCGGACAAAGCTGAGTATCAAAGACTCCGAGCGGCATCTAATCCTAAAATATCGCAGTGGTCTACATCGGTACATCCGAACTGAGATGGACTTCCTCGACATCTCTTCACTTGGATCCGCCTATCGGTACGCTGTCAAAATCGAGGAGAAATTTTGACAAAAGAATAAGCGAGACTCTGGACCTGCGAATCCACCGCAGAAGCAAGGCAAGGGAAACCCTGGCACGCAGAACACAGCAAAAGAAAACGACAACCAGTCCCCGCCACAAGCAAAGAAGGGAGATCGAAAGACAAAGAAGGACACCGGCAAGTGGTGTGAATTTCATAAAATCCCTTAGCACAACACTGATGAATGTCGCTCAAAGCAGTCATTAGTGGCCGAGATCAAATCTTCAAAATTAGATCCTGATTCTGATTCTGAACCCAATGCCATAGCCGTAGACAATGGGAGGTAGATCATTGATGCAGACCCCACTGCCACTATTGCTACCGCAAAGATTCAACTAGGCGATCCTGAAGAGTCAGAGGCAGAGGAGCGCTTATTCCACTCGTAGATGTGGGTAAAGGGAATGCCTCTACACTTTGTTGTTGACAACGGCAGCCAAAAGAACTTGATCTCAGCAGAAGTCGTCAAGAGATTGGAGCTTCCTACAACACCACACCCGCAACCTTACAGCCTCGGTTGGCTAATCCAAGGACATGGTATCTGCATTACTCAGCAATGCCTCCTACCATATGGAATCAAGCCTTTCCAAGACGAGGTACTGTGTGATGTGGCCCCACTTGAAGTCTGTGATGTTCTTTTAGGACAACCATATATGTGGAAGCGTCATGCTGTATATGAGTCACGGCCTCGCAGTGTCATTGTCACTTTGGGAGGACAACTCTACCAGATCCCAGAGACAGTTGCACCTACTACAGTCTCGCAGGGTAGGAAGATAAGCTCCCACATCAGAAAATTATTCCTCTTCACAATTGCGTCTGAAGGAGAACATAAGACCACAGAGACCTCCACACCCTCTGCACAGGGTATCTCTGGTCATCAGACACAAGAAGAAGACAGGGCCATTGTTTCCTCATCTATTCTAGTACCTCTACAATTCAAGCCCATGCATTCAAGGTGCTCCTCCAGAAAAAAATCATCCAGACAACAGTTACAGCCCCCTCGGGATGCCAAAGAAAAGCAGCCGCTTCACTTCAGCAAATGTCGCACCAGAAGATCAACTCAACACATTGTTCGAGATATGATACGGGATTCGACGCAATGGAGACCATTGCTTCCTAAGGAGGGAGGATTGATCCAGATGGAAATCGGTGGCCACCCACCTATTCCACTGGCTCAAAACAATTGTCCATTGTGGCAGTTTCCTAGTTATTTTTCGGCAGTTTTTCGAGTCCTAAACGTCCGGGGCCGTTTTGAGGCCTTAAACGACATTTTTTTGGAGATTCGGGGCCAAATGGTTGTCATCAGCATGCATTTGGCCGACCAAAAGTTGTAAATCTTAGACCGACCTTTCCAACGAGTTCTCGAACGCCCAAATCGGAGATCATATGCAAAAGTTATGACCCCGGGAAGTTGACTGTTCAACTTACCACCGTGGGGCCGCAAACTTTATGACGGTTCATCTTCTAGGGTTACGTTTTGGGACTTTTGGGGTTCTCACCTCGCTATTATTATTATAAATAGGCCCCTTTGGCCTCATTTTGTATTCATCTTGGCACGAATGAGCGTAGCAGCCACATCTCTTCTCAGAGATAGCTACCACCTTTCTAGCGATTGTATTACAGTCTCTTCTATTTTCGCCATTTAATAGAATATGTTTTTACTGTATCTCTGTTATCTTTGCAAAATGTCTATTATTATGATTCTGTATATGTTCTTTCATTTCGTTCACACATAAATCCGGATCAGTGGTATCAGAGCAATCTGCTCTTTGATTGTTTCTCAACGCATGTCCCCGACGAGGTCTGAGTACAGAGAGTTTGGTCTTGAACTATTTTCGCTCGATCATTCTCGCCGTCCCAAACGACCTCCCATGGCGGAAGAAACGCGAGACGACAGAGCAGGAGATCCTATCAAGTCGCTGCTCGAGGAAGCCCTCGAGCGACAGAGGAACGAGATGATGGACAGTTTCACCCAAATCCTTCAGCGATTGTCGGCAGCAAGTGCATCTTCAACGAGCAGTCGATTTGGGGATGCAACTCCCTTCAAGGTACAAGTTAACTTTGATATTTCTTTATTTGAAGGAAATATTGATGCAGATGCCTTGGATAATTGGTTGAATGTTCTAGAAGGGTATTTCTCTGTCCACAATTTTTTCGATAGAGAAAAGATCACCTTTGCGCTCCTTAAGGCAGTCCCCCATGTCCAAAATTGGTGGGGTACTTATTGTGAGCAAAACTTATCAGACGAGTCTGAAATGTTTGAAACAATTCCCACTTGGGCCTCTTTCATAGATGCTGTCAAGGAACAGTATTACCCCGTGGGAAACTATGATGACCAATACACAAAATGGACCATTCTGCGTCAAGAAAGGGACCAGACGGTGTCGGAGTACACCAACAAATTTCATACTCTGCGGATAAAGCTGAGTATCAAAGACTCCGAGCGGCATCTAATCCTAAAATATCGCAGTGGTCTACATCAGTACATCCGAACTGAGATGGACTTCCTCGACATCTCTTCACTTGGATCCGCCTATCAGTACGTTGTCAAAATCGAGGAGAAATTTTTACAAAAGAATAAACGAGACTCTGGACCTGCAAATCCACCGCGGAAACAAGGCAAGGGAAACCCTGGCCCGCAGAACACAGCAAAAGAAAACGACAACCAGTCCCCGCCACAAGCAAAGAAGGGAGATCGAAAGACGAAGAATGACACCGGCAAGTGGTGCGAATTTCATAAATGCCCTTAGCACAACACTGATGAATGTCACTCAAAGCAGTCATTAGTGGCCGAGATCAAATCTTCAGAATTAGATCCTGATTCTGATTCTGAACCCAATGCCATAGCCGCAGACAATGGGAGGCAGATCATTGATGCAGACCCCACTGCCAATGTTGCTACCGCATAGATTCAACTAGATGAGCCTGAAGAGTCAGAGGCAGAGGAGCGCTTATTCCACTCGCAGATGTGGGTAAAGGGAATGCCTCTACACTTTGTTAATGACAATGAAAGCCAAAAGAACTTGATCTCGTTAGAAGTCGTCAAGAGATTGGAGCTTCCTACAACACCACACCCGCAACCTTACAGCCTCGGTTGGCTAATCCAAGGACGCAGTATCTGTATTACTCAGCAATGCCTCCTACCATATGGCATCAAACCTTTCCAAGACGAGGTACTGTGTAATGTGGCCCCACTTGAAGTCTGTGATGTTCTTTTAGGACAACCATATATGTGGAAGCGTCATCTTGTATATGAGTCACGGCCTCGCAGTGTCATTGTCACTTTGGGAGGACAACTCTACCAGATCCCAGAGACAGTTGCACCTACTACAGTCTCGCAGGGTAGGAATATAAGCTCCCACATCAGAAAATTATTCCTCTTCACAATTGCGTCTGAGGGAGAACATAAGACCACAGAGACCTCCACACCCTCTGCACAGGGTATCTCTGCTCATCAGACACAAGAAGAAGACAGAGCCATTGTTTCCTCATCTATTCTAGTACCTCTACAATGCAAGCCCATGCATTCAAGGTGCTCCTCCAGAAAAAAATCATCCAGACAACAATTACAGCCCCCTCGGGATGCCAAAGAAAAGCAGCCGCTTCACTTCAGCAAATGTCGCACCAGAAGATCAACTCAACACACTGTTCGAGATATGATACGGGATTCGACCCAATGGATACCATTGCTTCCTAAGGAGGGAGGATTGATCCAGATGGAGATCGGTGGCCACCCACCTATTCCACTGGCTCAAAACAATTGTCCATTGTGGCAGTTTCCTAGTTATTTTTCGGCAGTTTTTCGAGTCCTAAACTTTCGGGGCCATTTTGAGGCCTTAAATGATGTTTTTTTGGATTGGCCGACCAAACTTTGTATAGCTTAGACGGACCTTTCCAACGAGTTCTCGAACGCCCAAATCGGAGATCGTATGCAAAAGTTATGACCCCGGGAAGTTGACTGTTCAACTTACCACCGTGGGGCCGCAAACTTTATGACGGTTCATCTTCTAGGGTTACGTTTTGGGAGTTTTGGGGTTCTCACCTCGCTATTATTATTATAAATAGGCCCCTTTGGCCTCATTTTGTATTCAGCTTGGCACGAATGAGCGTAGCAGCCACATCTCTTCTCAGAGATAGCTACCACCATTCTAGCGATTGTATTACAGTCTGTTCTATTTTCGCCATTTAATAGAATATGTTTTTACTGTATCTCTGTTATCTTTGTAAAATGTCTATTATTATGATTCTGTATATGTTCTTTCATTTTGTTCACACATAAATCTGGATCATAATAATACATATGTGTAAGTAATATTCTATGATACCATTGTAATGTCCCGTTTTAAGAATTTTAGTACAATGACTAATTTTATTTTTTCCCCCTATTTCGACCTTTGACAAGTTTTGATGTCTAGGTCTTCGAATTGACCCAAATGATCCCAAATATTATGAGAAGGTATATGAATGATATTAATAATTTAATATGATGTTAATGAATTATTTATGACCCTCCAAATACTTCTGTAAACTTTTTTAATATTCTGGCCAAGGTAGGAGTTTTCAATAACAAATTGGGGTTCCAATTCCCCCAGGGTAAATGCTGGAAATGGATTTCCAAATGCTCCCAACCCCAATAGAAATTATGAAAAGATGAAGAGGATGTTTAAGATACAGTATTAAGTTCTAATATTCATAATTATTCAGTTTATAAATGTTGTTATAACCCTCTCCCAAATAGCTACAAAATCACTACTTTGACCATTAGGGAAATGGCAGCAAATCTTCTCCAAATGCAAATAAACTGAGTAATGTGACTTAAAATTATTAAGTGATAGATATGAAACTTATAATAATAATAAATGGAAGTACATACATCATAAATATATCAAATAAACATTCTTACATTCGGAATCATCAACATTACAATGACATACATCAATATAGTGGGGAAATGGTCATTGTTTGCTCATTAATAATCACTTTTACATAAGACCATTTCGTATTTAGACCTGAGAATTTATAAATATGAATAAAATATTATATTAATATTATTAAAATTAGAATTAGGCCATTATAATCTCTCCCAAAGAGTACAATCACTTACCCAAAGCGTAATGCCTCCATGAGTAAGAATATGCAATAAAGATTGCAAATGGTTGAGAGAATGTGATGCACTAGAATAAACCACAATAATCCCTATATCCTACATATGAAAATAAAAAATCCATTAAATATCCATGAAATACCTGAATGGCCTCTCCAAACACCAACTTGGATGGGAATCTTTCACCCTCGAAATTGGCTAAGGCAAGAAACTAGTCATCCACTAGCTCTCTCTCTTCACAAATGAAAATTCCTGAAATGATCAAAAGCCCCTCTATTGATTGATCCCTATGTTTTATAAACATTCTTATCTTTATAAGGTTACCAATCCATACACAAACTCAATCCAATTTGAATTAGTGTGTGTGCTCAAGATTTTCCATGTGTCCTCCCTTCTCTAGCCTTCCACCTTCCCCCAATTCGAGTAGGGGCCCATTGAGTTTCCCAAACTCAAATGATCACATTATTGGATGCTATATTTAGGAATGAAATTTCATAATGGTCAGATTTCATCCTTTAAGTATGCAATATGTCATAAATTTCATAGCATATTCATCATTGGTGTCATAGATGTTAGGGAATCTAGCCCAAGTGTCCAAGAAGCTCCCATATGACTCTTCCTCTCCCATGTAAGTTATATTTCCTTACAAATTTGACCTATGATGCATATGGACAAGTGTATTAGCCTTATCACTCATCCAAGAAAATTATATTCCCATGGATTCGAAATTTCAAGAGGAGGATGCCATATGGCACATAATTCTATCTTGTGTGGGCCACATAATCTCCATGTGTCTCCATGATCCAATATTGCCACTTCAATTTTATATTGTATTTATTTAATTATCTCCATTATTAAATATTTATTCCATTCTAATGTCTGAACATCATTTATTATCTCCCTTATTAATGTTCAGGTACACAGGGTACTCCCAAAAGACCGAACACCAAGAGCAACCACTCACACAAATAGATCACAGATCAATACACTAATGTTTGTCACATGGTTAAAACACTCAAGAGGGAAACAGTCCATGCCCCAGCCAAATAGCTACTTGGATCAATTTATTATGTAAAAGAAAGGAATTTACATGAGCTTCTCATAATCAATCAACTAGCCAAGGACCCTCCATGCTCTTTAAATAGAGATCATGGACCAATCAGGTGTTAAGCCATGGATCAATGGTAGGTATGATCTAAGAGAAGTTGAATCATCGGATCACTTTATGTCTAGAACATATCATGACCGTTGAATTAGAATATTTACAAATGCATACTAATGCATACTAAATAAATACACTTTGGCTAACGGATATATTACACAAGTTGATCTTAACTAACTCCTAAGTGTCTAAATATCCTAAACATCCCCCCTTAAGAACAACTTGGGATAGGATTGAAGGATTTACAAAAGTGACACTATCAGGAGAAGGAAGGAGGCATTAGAGCATATCCCCCCTTAAGGACACATTCCTGAACTCCTAACATAGATCGAGGTTTATAAAACTTCACTTTTGTAAGAGACTTGGTGAAGATGTCTGCAACTTGATCATCTGTAGGGTAATAGAGAGTTTCAAGAACACGATCATGAACAAGATTTCTGATGAAGTGCATGTGTAGCTCAATGTGTTTGCTGTGTTGATGTAGAACTAGCTCTTTGGAAAGCTTTATGGAACTTTGATTATTGCACATTGGAGTAGGCTGTTGCTGCTTGAATCCAAACTCTGAAAGGGTCTATTGAATCCATAAAGCTTCCTAACTAGCATTAACTAAGGCTCGATATCTTGCTTTTGTTGAAGAAAGAGCAAGATCTTGTTGTTTCTTACATCCCAAGTGACAGGTCTAGATCCCATATTGAAAACATAACCTGCAGTAGACTTTCGATCATCAGGATCGCCGACCCAATCTGAATCAGTGAAACCAACCAACAAAGGTTTCCCTCTTGTACTGTAATGAATCCCAAACTGAATTGTACCTTGAATATATTGAAGTATTCTTTTTGTTGCTTTCCAGTGACTTTCATGAGGTGTTTGCATATAACGGGAAACATGAACAATGTCAAAGGAAATGTTAGGATGGGAATGAGTCAAGTATAAGAGACTACCAACAAGTTGTCGATACAAGGTGGCATCTACTTCAGGGGAAGTACAAGTGGCAGAAAGTTTGACTCCATACTAGAAGGGAGAAGGGGCTGGTTTACAATCTTCCATGTGAAAGCGATGAAGAAGGTCACAAGCATACTTAGACTAGTAAAGAAATATTCCTTCTTTGGTTTGCAAAAATTGGAGACCAAGAAAATAATGCAAATGTCCTAAGTCTAACATTTCAAAATTTTGCGTAACACTGGATTTCACATGGGTTAAACGTTTAGGGTTACTATCAGTAAGGATAAGATCATCAACATAAAGAACAAGTATGATGAGATGGTTTCCTACTTTCTTGTTATAGACATTGGGGTCAGAATGGCATCTAGAAAAAATAGTGTCAAGGAGAAAGCTATCCATTTTGGCATACTAAGCTCTAGGATCTTGCTTAAGGGCATATAATATTTCTGAAGGTGACAAACAAGGCTAGAGTTATTCTGAAAATATCTAGGAGGTTGTTCCATGTAAATTTCCTTCTGTAAATCACCATGTAAGAAGGCAAACTTGACATCCATTTGATGGAATTCCCAATTATGCAAGGCTTCAAGGGAAATAACAAGGCGAATGGAGTTCATTTTTGCGACAGGGGAAAATATTTCATTGTAGTCAATCCCTTCAACTTGGGAAAAACATTTGGCTACTAACCTTGCCTTAAGTCCTTCAACAGTTCCATCTAATGCATACTTAATTCTGTAGATCCACTTACATCTAACAATTTTTCTTCCTTTTGGTGTTAGAATAATCAACCCATAGTTACCTACCTTAGACATTAATTAATCCATTTTTGTCTTTTTTGCCTAGTTTCCAATATTCCACTCTATGCAAGTTGTCTTCCACATGCCATAGAAGTCAAACTTGCTAAAATTGAGTCATGGAGTGCTTGGAAAACCACTTGGAATACATATTTATCATATTTTCTTTATTCCAGATCCTCCCTAGCGCATATCTGCTTTTCTGCTTTATTGAGATTTATGGCAAAAGGGAAAGTAAGACTAGGTGTAGTTGACTTTTTTTTTTCCCTCATCATCCTCCATTATTTTATCCTAATAAAAGCATGTATGATTTTTATTTCCATCACTTATCAGCTTGCTTACTTGACTTTTCCAATTCATGAGCCTCTAGGTAGATTTGGAAACTGCTTTATGCACCTATGGGGGATTTGACTAGATTTAGTAAGCCTACTTTTCGACTATTTCGAATGGCATCCTTATGCATTCAAATATCTCATGTAATTATATATTGTAGCATCCTATGGATTCATAAGGTTGGCTATTGTACACTTATTCAATACAGATTAGTGTTATGCTCCAAATTCAGTCTCCTTTGTGTGTAAATTTGCATGTTTGATTAGCAATTTTGTGAGTGCAATTGTTCTATCACTTGGGTTCAATTTCCAAATGGTATCAGAGCCTTTGTAGATCAATTTCTATCCTTCCATATTGCTATTGCAGGTTCGACATCTTGACTGGGAGCACATTCTGCTAGTTGAAGGGCACAGTTTAGAGCTATGGATCAATCTTAGAAGATCATATTGACTCCATTTAATTTATTTGAATGGAAATAAGAGATGGAGACATTGTTGAGAGAGAAGGGTCTCTACAGGGTGACTATGGAAACTAAGGCAGAGCCTAATTCATTTGCAGAGAAAATTAAATGGCACAATAGGAGGGATGAGGCCTATGGCCTTCTGTGTCTGAGCATATCCAGAGACCTCCTTTTCCATCTTGATGGATTGACATCACCTAATGAAGTGTGGGAGAATATTGTAGAGATTTTTGGTAAGATATATTAGATGAGAGGACATCAAATTGAGAATGAATTGATATCTTTGAGTCCCAGCAACTTTGAATCCCTGTAACTCTACTTTTCCAAGTTTAAATCCCTTGTTTTGTAGCTAAAACAGTGTGGAATTGAAAAGAAGGAGGAGAAACTAGTTTTGGCCATACTCTCGAAGCTTGGACCTAACTATTTAGTTTTTGTTTCGACCTTCCATGCCACCAAGTTGACAACTCGACCCTGGAAGATGCCTAAGCTTGCAGATTTCATGGAATCCCTTACACAAGAACAAGATAAACTAGTGATGATGGGCACCATCAAACCTTCCAAAGTCCAAGCTTTGGTTGCTGGAGATTTGAGGGTGGATTCAAAAGTCAAGAAGAAAGTCTTAAGAGGAGCCCCAAGGCTCCAAGAAGAACTTCCAAAAGAAGAAGAACAAGGGAGAAATGAGCAAGTGCTCATACTGTAGTAAGGGCTATCATCCTGAAAGCTCCCGTATGAAGAAGCAAATTTACATGTTGACCCAAATCCTGGAGAAGAATAACATCTCCCTTATTGATTTCTCAAAGAAGAGGGAAGAAGGATCAAATTCAGAGGAGAGAGAGAGTACATGCTTTGGTTGCTGGCACAACAAGCTCACCTAGCTTCATCATAGACTCTGAAGCTTCAAGACATATGGTTTCCACCAAGGAGGCATTCTCCTCTCTTGACATGTCGAAAGGTCCACCAATAGTGTTGGGAGATGACTCTCTCACTGACAGTTTGGGGAAAGGAAGGATTGATCTTGACCATGGTAAGTTCAGTAATGTATTGTATGTTCTAGGTCTTGCCTCTAACCTCTTGTCAGTGTATCAGATGACCCACATAGGGTCTCCAAAGAAGGTTATATTCTCCCCTGATGATGTTGATATCACAGAGATATCGAATGGTAAATTAATTGCAAAAGGAGTTGTAGATCACACTTTGAAGGTATACATGTTTTCACATTTTCTACCCTACTCAAACCCCTCTGCTCTTCTGATTCATGCTAATGAGGCAAGCAAACTTTGGCATGAAATATTTGGTCATCTTAACTATAAGTATCTTTCTGATATAAGTGAAAAAGAAATGTTCATAGGGTTACCAAAGATTAAGTTTTCTAAGGGAGTCTGTCAAGGTTCTATCCTAGGAAAACACCCAGAGCATAAATTTGAGAGAGCTAGTCATGAGAGAATCTCTGCACCTCTTGAGTTGATCCACAATGATGTTACTAGTCCATTTCCTCATATGTCAATGATTTAAGCCAAATATGCATTGAACTTCATAGATGAATTTTCTAGGTATTGTTGGGTTTACTTCCTAAAGCATAAGTCTGAAGTTTTTGGCCTCTTCAAAGTCTTTAAGGTCTTGGTTGAAAACCAGTCTGGGAGGAAATTCAAGATCCTCAGATCTGACAATGGTGGTGAGTATGTCAAGTCTAATTTCATTTAATATTGTGAATATTTAGGTATTCAGATGCAGCATTCAATCCCTTACACACCACAACAAAATGGTGTTGTTGAGAGAAAGAATATATCACTAAAGGAGATGGCAACCTGTATGATGGAGGCTAAGACTTTGCCACCAAAAGTTTGGGCTGAAGCTATAAACTGTGCATCCTATATCTAGAATAGGGTGCCTCATAAAAATCTTGATGGTATGACTCCTTCCAAATCTTGGAGTGGGCACAAGCCAGATGTGACCCATTTCAGGATTTTTGGCTCAAAGGCTTGGGCTAGAATTCCAACAAAAAAGAGGAAGGATTTGCAGCCCCAAATCCAAGAGTGTCTATTTGTTAGGTACTGTGAAGATTCAAAAGGGTACAAGCTGATCAATTTGAGCACAAACAAAACCTTCATTGAAAGGAGAGTTCAGTTCCAAGAAGAGCCTTTAGTAGCAGTTGAAGTTGGAGAGTCTTCTTCACCACCAGAACCATTGAATGCAAGTGAAGAGACAAATGAGTTTGCTGATTCTGATATGTCTGATAACAATGATTTAATTACATATCCTGACAGTCCTACAAGACCAAAATGGGAAGCAAAGACCATTCATGTAGCTGGGGAACTAGCTAGAAATCCTAGTGATCCTAGGAGGAATAGATCTCGGTTTGAGAGTGCCCTGTGTATGAAAGACCCTTTGTTTGCACAAAAGTGCTATCTGATGGTTGAATCAGACCCACAATCATATGAAGATGCAACACATGATCCAATATGGAAAACAGCCATGAAAGAAGAATTCAGCTCACTCCAGAAGAGCAACACTTGGGAACTAGTTGATCTTCCCCCAGGGAGGAAGCTAGTTCAATGTAAGTGGGTTTTCAAAACTAAGTTTGCTTCTGATGGTTTACCTTTGAAATATAAGGCAATTTTGGTAGCCAAGGGCTACTCACAGGTACAAGGTATTGACTACAATGAAACCTTTGCACCAGTGGCAAAGATGGAATCCATCAGGCTAGCCTTAGCCATTGTGGCTTCGAAGTAGTGGGAGGTACATCACATGGATGTGAATTGTGCTTTCCTGAATGGAGATATTACTGAAGATATTTACATGCAGAAACCTCAAGGGTTTGTTTCTAACCCATCTTTTGTGTGCAGGTTAAAGAAATCATTGTATGGGCTCAAGCAAGTTCTCAGGGCTTGGTATGCCAAGATTGATGGCTTTCTGTTGTCATTGATTTTTGTTCGATGCAAGTCTGATCCTAATGTTTATTTGAATATGATTCATGGTTCTTTGATGATTATTGTCTTGTATGTGGATGAACTTCTGATTACATGAAGTGTTGGGGCTCTGACCCTAAGGGTCCTTAGCTTTGGTAACTCCGCAGTTTTTGTGGAAGTGTAAGTGGAGTTACGACCCAAAATAGTCTTAGGGGTGTCGCAGGTGGGTCGAAACCCCTTTTTGTAACTAACCATTGGTGTAAATCTAGGGTTAGGGTTTTGGGCGCCCATGGTTTAAGTCCATGGTTTTGTAACAGTGTACTATATAAATAGGAACTTATGTAAAGAAGTAGGGTTAGGTATTTAATGATTATCTTACGAAGCTATTGTAATGCGAAGATAAGAGATTGTATAAGGGTTTTGTAAGAAGGTTAAGTCCCAGCTGTGTGCGTGGACGACCTCTGCAGCTGTGTGCGTAGAGGGGTTTTTGGTGAAAAGGAATATCTACAGCTGTGTGCGTAGAGGCCTGCTGCTGTGTGCACGGCTTTGAGGACTGAAGGGATCTGCAGCTGAGTGTGCAAATCAGAACTGTCGTTTTAGTTTGTAAAGAGTTGAATAAAATGCAGTTCTATGGACGTAACCCCTACACTGGGGGTGAACCATGCTATATCTGGTGTTTTGGTTCCTTTGCGTTGATTTGTTATTATTTTATGCATTGCTAAGTAAATGACTGATAAAGTAAGATTGTTGTTAATAACTAGCTTCACTGTGAATTCCCAGATAAGGGCTGTGCAAGTAACTGTTTGTTTATCTAACCGCGAAGCTACATACTTGATAATAGAAGCATTGTGTTATGTGATTATTAATAGTTAAAGACTAAAGGTACAGTAAGATTCTCTCTTCTGCTTGCAGAAACCTAATTCTGTGGCACCCCATAGCTGTTTCGGGTGAGACTGTATCCTGTTCGTAGGCTGTTGCCGAAAGGGCCAACACTGTGGGTCTTTTGTTGGTGCGAAGTTAAAGGTAAAACTCGGGTCTTCCCAGTTAGCCCAACAAATTGGTTCCGTTGCTGGTTGAACTCAGTATCTGTTGAAGAGGGATCTACGTCGTACCTCGAGGGCTATGTTTTGGCGACCTTCTGTAAAAGAAATTGGTGATTTGATCGAAGAGACCTATTTGAAGTTTGCAGAACAAGAAAATAAAGATCCCCGTCTTAGTGCGGAATTTTTTTTGCAAAGGTACGTCTTTTCTGATGTTCATGAAATTTTCTTCGGTACTATACACATAGAGTTACACCAGTGGTTATCCAGGTTAACAGAAAGGAGGACGAACTTCCAAGAAAATTAGTTTCCTCCCTGGAGCCCCGCAAGAATCACTATCTTGAAAAGAGTGAAAAACGCGATCTCGCGAGCCATGGATTTCTGGACTACGCGAACTCTCGAAGCATTTGTGACGGAGTTCGCCATCGACACAAGTACCTCCTTTAGCGAAGCTGAACGAAAATTTTTCAAAGGACCAAGGGGTAAGTACTTGAACCTATTTAGTTTGAGTATTAAAATACTATTGGATGAAAAAGGAATCTTGCTTATAGAATCAGATTGTTAGATCTAGTATTGCTGACCTATGATTGGAAGTGACTGGGACTTCGACGAGAAAAGTGGTTTGCTGCAAAGCAGCAAAAGATATAAGAGAGATCTCAGCCCCTCTACTTAGTATACCCCTTTAAGATCTGAAGCCTCTGAGTCCGCCGAAGCCCCCGTTGTTAGAAACCCTCCTATAACCCCGCAGCAGAGACCTATTATCCCTGAGAACCTGTCGCAGTCTGAAAGTAACCCTAGCCCGAGTATCCCTGTCGCAGGCCAGTATTCCCCAGCTAGTTCAAACCCTTCCTCCCCCCATAGATCCCATATGGCCCATGTTCATCATGACATCAAGCTATCGGTTTTTAAAGGAACTGGGTCAGAAGATCCAGAACAGTTCTGGTTTCTATGCGAAGCTGTGTGGACCGCGAAGAACATTACGGACATAGATGTTCGACGAGCGCAGCTGATTACTTCTTTTAGAGACTGAGCTCTAACTTGGTTTATGAAGTTTGCTAGCACGCAGAACCCTATTTTGGCTGACATCAAGGCAGGCCTAATCCGAGAATTTAAGAAACCTAAATCATAGTTGCAGTGCATCACTGAGTTAAAAGAGATTCAGCAGCAGCGAGGTGAATCTGTGTGGGACTTTGATCAGAGATTCAAAGTTCTGCTTGACCAAGTTATCTTCACGATTGGACTAGCACAACACAAGGAGTTGTTTATTGCAGCATTATTACCTCACATCAGAGCTCCACTCATGCAACAAAAGGTTGCTGATCAGCAAGAGGCCTTAGAGATTGCCATAAAGCTTGAAACTGCACCTGTCGAAGATAATTCTGGCATAGCTCAAATTCAAGCGCAGCTCACGAAGATGGCTTTAGAGCTTCGCGACATGAAAAAAGGGAAATCCACCCATGAAGAGGTATGGTGTATACGTTGTCAAATAGAATGCCACGACAAGGACTAGTGTCCGGCGCTGAGAAACTATCTGAATACTGGCGCACCAAACCCACTGAATCCTAGTGTTCTGTACTGTGAGATCTGTCGAACTATTGGCCAGCATCGACTGAAAGATTGCTATCTGTTACAGAGGTATGTTCAAGTCTCGAAGAAGCCTTACTATAAGTTCTGTAAGTCAGTAGGCCACAATGAATATGAACGTCGCAGCTTCGACCTTATGAGGGAACGAACCTACAACACTTATAGGGTCTACCCGGATGCACAAGGAAATTATGGATATGGTTACCGAGGTGGTCGAGGTAGTTTTAGAGGCCGTGGTCATGGTATTCCTGGAGGAGGTCGAGGTCAAGTTATTTTCTATAACTGCAATCAGGCAGGACATCTAGCTCGAGACTGTCAAAACCCAACCACGACATGCCGATACTGCAGAGCAGTTGACCATGTCATCGAGAAATGCCCGCAGTTGTTAGCTAAAATCCAAGAAAGAAACAACAAACCTAGTCCGAGTTTCCAGTTGATTGCTTTCGAGCCACGACCGATCCCAGCTATTAATGTTGTTACAAGAAGTGGAGCTACGACAGATGCGCAGTGTCAAGCGAAGCAGCCTGACGAATCTTGGGTTCGCAAGGCCGTAGAGAAGACTCCAGTATTTGATGTTTGACGAGAAAAAGAAATTTTTTTGGAGGCTAGACAAGACTTTGCTGATCCAGATTTGCAAGCAGCAAACAAGCAGCATCAGCAGCTGCAATCCCAGGAAGACCCACAAGGCCAAGTAAGTACTCTGTCATTGTTTTTATAGAGTTGCCTCAAATTGTTAAGAAATTAGAATGCCTTAAATGAATTACAAAAAGTTATTCAGTCTTGCGAACCTCAGCCAAGCTCTGGTAAGGAAAAAGTTGTCAGTAGAATTAGAAGGACTGGAAGAGAGATGAGACTACATGCTCAGATAGGAGAATATGACATGAAGGATATTACTTTATATCTGGGTTCAGAAGTCAATATTTTAACTAAACAGACATGGGAACAAATGGGAAAACCCACCCTTGATTGGTCCCCTATCCAATTGAGATTAGCCAGTCGGCAGAGGATTATGCCTTTAGGAAGATTCCCTAGAGTACCAGTGGATATAGATGGAGTCAGTACTGTAGCAGATTTTGAAGTTATTGAGATCATTGATGACAGTAACCCCTATCCAGCTTTGCTAGGAATTGAGTGGGCAATAGACAGTGATGTAGTTATCAATCTTAAAAAGAGACAAATGACTTTTTAAGGGAAGGTATTGAGAGCTATACTACCATTGGATCCTTCTCAAGGAGAAAGATATACAGAGCCAGTCAGAGAGGAAGATCAGGATATTCCGGACCACATCTATAATATCACAGCTAAAGAAGAAGATTATGTCGAGCCTAATGCCGAAGGTGTAATGGATTGGCAATGTGATAGCTCCTGCATGTCTGATTCAGACGATGGTCTAGAGAATTGGCAGAATCGACTATACGAGCTACATGGCCATCGGTGCGCATGAATTACCAAATCTCTTAGATGCCTTAGTGCACAGGCCAGAGATTTGCCTACATATGATGGGTTGACAGACCCAGGAGAATTTATTGCGCAGTTCTCAAAACAAGTGCCAGAATCACAGAGAATGCAGACTCTGGAAGCAACATTAAGAGCTACAGCAGCGAGATGGTGGAATGGCCACAGGAAGTATATTCACAGTTGGGAAGCTTGCCAGAAATTTCTATGCCTCAGATTCATAGACCAATCTCAAGAGGTGCGAAACAAGTTCAATGGGAAGATTAGTCCTCATGAACATTTAAAGCAATGTTATGCAGCATGGGAACATGTACCTCATGAGGAATGGGTGCATAAGTTTGTGCACACTTTGGAACCTATAGAAAAAAACTGGTATACAGAGGTTGAACTCCGACACGGTACTGTAAGTTGGGATGATCTTGTTGATAGTTTTATGCTTACTTTTTCTATTAACGAAGTTTTCCCTACTTTAGATGCAGATGTCAGACTGATCCATGACAAGGCAGTTGATGATCAAGAAAGAACTGAGTACCAAAATAAGGAGCAGAACCAAGAAGTTAGTGCACCAAACCTAACATCCCCATCGCAGATCTTACCAGGGTAGGCCGAGGGTCAATGTTGTGCTGAGACTGCTCGTTGTGATGAATCTAAGACAGTGATTTTGCCGGAGCACAAAAACATGGCGAAGCTTAAAATCCGACCGTTGGAAAACAGTCGAATTGGCGGTGTTGGCACTTTAATTCCCTTAATTGTCTGTACTAATGAGATCATGGAAAATCCAGTACCGATCGGACAATATTTTTATCAGATTTGGTGCCTTAAATGCATCGTCCTAACAGATTTGATTGATAAAGTGTATAAGAAGATCCCTAAGTTGGAAAAAATCACATTCCGCATTTCCTTGACATTTACAAGTAAACCCATGACAGCCGAGAGAGAGCTTCAGGATCTAGTAAGAGAGTTCGAATAGAGGGGTCTGCAGAGTCATTCCGATCTCCCACATACCTCTACGCCCCGTGAAGAGGCTCACCCAGCACCGCCGCAGCCGATGTAGACACGGTCTGCTAGGAAAAAGTTTAAACCTGAAGTTCGTTCTAAGTGGAACGAAGACCGACACAGGAAATCAGGGGAAACATCAGGGAATCACCAGATGGACCCACCCAGTTCATCACAGGTCCCGACCGGAGGAGATGAGCACATTGCACCACCGCGGCCACCGTATCTCCAACCCGTTCGTCCAGGCGTCCAGCCACCCCAGCGAACAAAGCAATTTACAATAAGCACGCCCTCGCTGCCACCGGGTGTACAGCTGGTCGGGACCATGACAGGGAAAATAGACCAGCTTAAGTATGCTGACCATGACACAAATGATCATAGCAAGTTTCCATAGTTCGCACTAGCACAATACTTGCATCACGTCAAATACCCAGACAATGGCGTGACACTATTGGAAGTGAAACAGTGGGCTGCCGGCTTGGACATAGCTGGCCTGCTAAAAATGCTTGATGTTCCTCATTTTGGTCGCAGCATACAGGTGACCTTAGTGGTTAGCTGCTAGCATTAGTACATGATGGCCACTTATGGATAGGAGACAAGCAAATTCCTATCAATGGTGAGCTCATTCATATGATCACAGGCTTACCGATAGCAGGGCCTAATCCAAGAACTGAATTTCCTTCAAAACACGAGGATATGAAGCTCATGCAAAGCATGAAGGACCATTTCATCCTGACCAAGGGGAAACGAGGGTATCACACTTCCACGATTGAGGACCAGAACATCTGTTTCGTAGCTGAGATCTTAGCATGCAAACTCTTGCGAAAGTGCCGGCCCAATGAAGTGCCTGCCCCGGTTATCAGAATTGCTATAAACTGTGCTGAAGGTTACACTTACAACTGGACCACATACCTCGCAAGGGAATTCCTAGAAGATGCCTGTGATGCGCAGGAAAAAGGTAGACCCTTTCATTATTCCTGGCTAATAATACTTATTGCAATAGTTGGGTGGAAAGAATCCACTGAGGCTCAGTTCATGGAGGCACCCCCAGGCATGCCGGGTGCAGTAAGGTATGCATCCCTCTGGGTGTCATCGGACAAGGCATCTCAGCAGATGACAAACACTGTGTTCGCCTTTTACACCATGAGTATACACTACGAGATCTTGCGAACACCATGGCTTACCAATGAGTTGTTCTCTCAATATGAGGGCACCACGAACTTCAGTGCCGGCATGCATCATGTTTTCATTCAAGACCGTGCAGATCCAACACATCAATGGTTTAAGTTACCATATGTAGTAACCAAATCAGACATCCTGGGCATAGTTCAACAGTGGCTGGCTGACTGGTTGAAAGATGCAGGAAAAAAACCCACCATTCCAATTCCCCCAGTTACCAATATGGGCGCAGGTACCATTCAGACGCAGCAGCAAAACCCACCAGAAGACAGCAAAGACCCAAGTGACTCGCAGCAAGATGGAGACAACCAGGGTGAAGATGGAGAACATGAAGAAGAGGATGAGGAGTCGGTCAAAACTCTATCAGATCTTAATCGATTAGCTAAGCGCAAATCGCCAGAGGTAGAGGAGGTAACCAAGCCTCAGTCCCGCAAGAAGACAAAGGAATCGAAGGACAAAAATATAGATGAAGGAGTCACTGTGATGCTAGAAGAGCTTGAGCAAGCTCTCGAAAAATCTACTGAAACACTAACTCAAAAGTGGTCACAGTTCGTGGATGTGCATCTTGCTGCGCTCACGGGCGTAGCAAACAGGGTGTCATAGCTGAAATATTTAGCAACAAAATCAGCGACTAGTACCGCGACAAGTAGTACCCCAGCATCCATGCAGTAGGATATGAGGCAATGGCCAACCAGAGATAATAGGGGCCAAATGTCAAGCGTAGCTCTAATACTGACTGATGCAGATTCCTGGTCGCAGATGAGTATGATAGTTGGGGTCGATTACACCAAGCTTTCTATGACAGAATTGCACCTCTGCCAGTTAGCCATCACGAAGGAGATCCATGCACGAGATCGCTATTCTCAAATCCAATTGGAAGACACCATGAAGCAAAGCCAGAATCTCATAGCAAGGCTGGAAGAAGTTGCGCAAAGGAAGAAAGAGGCTGAACATAAAAGAGCTACACTGCTGTGAGCACTGGATGAGGCATGTCGGAGTCTTCCTGACTACGACATCTAGGATGAAGAGGAACCAAAGAAAATAATTTCCAAGCTGAGAGACTACGCCCAATAGTCTCGCAACGAAATTGAAAAGTTAAAAACATAACACCAAAGTCAGATCGCGGAGCTTCAACTTCGCATCCCTCCAGAGACTCCACTTGAGGTCCAAGAACAGTGCCACAGGGACATCCAGGCCGCAGCAGCAAAAATATCGGATATTGTGGGCAGCGCAGCAAAGCTGCTGGAAGACAGTATCGAAGCATGGGAGAACCTATAGGACCACCCAGATATAGGTAAGGTACAAGAAACCATCAATCTGCGACAGGCAGAATTAGATGTAGTCAGAGCAGAAATTAAGACGCTGCCTCCTATGCAGAAAATGGCTAAGGTGAAGCGAAGCAAGGAACTCCAGCAGGAAATTGATTCCTATAGGATGAACGTAACACTACTGGAAAATTCACTACAGCCACTTGTCGATGAAGCATTGGAATTGAGCAATGCTGCGGAGAGTCAGCTCAAAGTTTTGAAGACCTATGATACTTTTGCGCAGGAAAAGGCTAATGAAGTATCATCCTCAGCGTTACAAGAATTGGTGGAAAAGGAGAAATCAGCTGATGACATTATACACAACCTCAACATTCGTTTCGATATCCTTGCAAAGAATATTCTCCCACCAGAAGAGTCGCAGACTACCTCGAGACGGGCCACAAGTGAGTCTTAGGGGCCTGTTGGGGCTCTGACCCTAAGGGTCCTTAGCTTTGGTAACTCCATGGTTTTTGTGGAAGTGTAAGTGGAGTTACGACCCAAAATAGTCTTAGGGGTGTCGCGGGTGGGTCGAAACCCCTTTTTTTAATTAACCCTTGGTGTAAATCCAGGGTTAGGGTTTTGGGTGCCCATGGTTTAAGTCCATGGTTTTGTAACAGTGCGCTATATAAATAGGCACTTATGTAAAGAAGTAGGGTTAGGTCTTTAATGATTATCCTACGAAGCTATTGTAATGCGAAAATAAGAGATTGTATAAGGTTTTTGTAAGAAGGTTAAGTTCCAGCTGTGTGCGTGGACGACCTCTGTAGCTGTGTGCACAGAGGGGTTTTTGGTGAAAAGGAAGATCTGTAGCTGTGTGCGTAGAGGCCTACTGCTGTGTGCGTGGCTTTGAGGACTGAAGGGATTTGCAGCTGAGTGCGCAGATCAGAACTGTCATTTTAGTTTGTAAAGAGTTGAATAAAACGCAGTTCTATGGTCGTAACCCCTACACTGGGGGTGAACCACGTTATATCTGGTGTTTTGGTTCCTTTGCGTTGATTTGTTATTATTTTATGCATTGCTAAGTAAATAACTGATAAATTAAGATTGCTGTTAATAACTAGCTTCGCTATGAATTCCCAGATAAGGGATGTGCAAGTAAATGTTTGTTTATCTAACCGCGAAGCTACATATTTGATAATAGAATCATTGTGTTATGTGATTATTAATAGTTAAAGACTAAAGGTATAGTAAGATTCTCTCTTCTGCTTGCAGAAACCTGATTCTGTGCCACCCCATTGCTATTCGGGTGAGAGTGCAGCCTGTTCGCAGGCTGCTGCTGAAAGGGCCAACACTGTGGGTCTTTTGTTGGTGCAAAGTTAAAGGTAAAACCTGAGTCTGCCTAGTTATCCCAACATGAAGTTCAAAGAAATAAATTTCCTCCTTGAAGGATGCAATGAACCATGCATTTTCTATGACTGATTTGGGGTTGTTGAGCCAATCCTTGGGTCTCAAAATTGTTCAATCCCAACATGGAATAAAAGTACATCAGTCCAAGTATGCTTTAGATTTGCTGAACAAGTTCAACATGAAATATTGCAAGCCAATCAAGACTCCCTTCCTTTTAGGAGTTAAGCTTGAAGAAGTAGGTTCTTCTCCTATGGTAAATAATACACTGTATAGGTAGTTGATTGGGTTTTTGATGTACCTTACACACACTCGACCTGATATTTCTTATGCAGTACGTGTGGATTCAAGATACATGGATCAGCCTCATGAGATCCATTGGAGAGCAACCAAAAGGATCCTTAACTTTGTTCAGGGAACAAGAACTCATGGGATCTTCTACAAAGCTAAATTTGATCTTGATTTGATTGGGTTTACTAACAGTGATTGGGTAGGTGAAAACACAGTTCAAAAGTCAACATCAAGATATGTGTTCATGCTTGTTGAAGGACCAATCAGTTGGTCAAGCAAGAAACAGAGTGCCATAGCACTCTCATCTACAAGAGCAGAGTACAGAGGAGTTGTAAATGCAACAACTCAATGTTTATGGTTGCAGGGGATACTTCCTGAATGTGGCTTCGAATCAGAGTTTTCAACTATTATCTATTGTGATAATTAGAGCACCATTTGAATCTATAATGATCCAGTTCATAGATAGAGAACCAAACACATTGAGATCCATATGCACTACATCAGATAGCTTGTTCATGATGGCACCATTCACCTACTCTTATGTGCATCTTTAGAACAAGTAGCAGACATATTCACCAAATTTTTTTGTGATAAGACATTCAACAATCTCAAATCACTACTGGGGATTGCTGATCATGCTGTGAAGCATGATTGATGTCAATATTTTCAAATTTTGTTTTACTGTCCATGTTTAAGGGAGGATTTTTCCACTGGGTTTTTGCCTCTTTCCTTGGTTAAATGGACATGCAGTATGTAAAGGGTGACTAAACCTTGTTGCTCGGTCCTATAGTTTTCTAATATTTACTCATAAATTCAGGATTAAGGGGGGGTGTTAGAATAATCAACCCATATTTACCTACCTTAGACATTAATTAATCCATTTTTGTCTTTTTTGCCTAGTTTCCAATATTCCATTCTATGCAAGTTGTCTTCCACATGCCATAGAAGTGAGAATTGATAAAATTGAGTCATGGAGCTCTTGGGAAACCTCCTAGAATCCATATTTATCATATATTCTTTGTTCCAGATCCTCCCTAGCGCATATCTGCTTTTTCTGCTAAGTTGCCTACTTTATTGAGATTTATGGCAAAAGGGAAAGTAAGACTAGGTGTAGTTGACTTATTTTTTGCCCTCATCATCCTCTGTTCTTTTCACCTAATAAAAGCATGTATGAGTTTTCTTTCCATAACTTATTATCTTGCCTACTTGACTTTTCCAATTCCTGAGCCTTTAGGTAGATTTGGGGGATTTGACTAGATTTAGTAAGTCTACTTTTTGACTATTTCGAATGGAATCCTTATGCATTCAAATATCTCATGAAATTATATATTGCAGCAGCCTATGACTTCATAAGGTTTCCTACTGTACACTTATTCAATACAGATTAGTGTTATGCTCCAATTTCAGTCTCCTTTGTGTGTAAATTTGCATGTTTGATTAGCAATTTTGTGAGTGCAATTGTTCTATCACTTGGGTTCAATTTCCACATTTGGAAGAGGAACAAGATCCCAAGTATCATTTGCCATTAAGGAACAATATTCTCCATCCATAGATGTATCCCAATCTAGATTTACTGAAGCTTCTACAAAAGTTTCTTGATCATGATTCTTAGAAACTTGAGCCAAAAGAGAAGAGGCTCACTGAAACTGAGAATGTGTTCAACGTTGATCTCTGGTATCACCGGCAAGATCACTAGCTACTTCACATGTTGAACGGACCCATTGAGGAAGCATTAGTGCTGGTGAAACTAGAGGAACATGAGTAGGCGAAGGTGGATTTTCATCATCACTATCATCATCAGAAACTGGAGTTGGAAACCTGTCAAGGAAGTTGGAATAAGAATAAGAAGGAACAATCACCGAATTAGGCTCGCAGGATAAATATGACACACCCACCAAGTTAGGATCATGGGCCAAGATATTTTCATCAAATTTAACATCTCTTCGAATGATTATATCATGAGAAGGTGGCTGAAGAAGTCTATAATCTTTTACATCTTCAGAATATCCAACAAATATGCACTTTTCACTTTTAGGCCGTAATGCTTTCCATTTTTCATTCGGAATGTGAGCCCATGATTCACAACCAAATACAAGGAAGTGACTTACATCTGGTTTAATTTCACTCCATGCTTCTTCCATGCCTCATCCCAATATTGAAGACTTAGTCCCTTAGATTGGATCATACAATTAGCCATTTATTTTAAAGTGTGGTTCTTCCATTCAGCTACACCATTTTGTTGTGATGTATATGGAACAGTGTGTTGTTGTTGTTGGATTCCTTATTCAGTGCAGAAAGTAGTGAACTTTTTGTTAACATATTCTCCTCCATTGTCAGATCTTAACTTAATAATTAGATGCCCATATTGTTTTTCAACAAGGGCCTTGTAGGCCAAGAACATGTTAAATACTTCAATCTTAAGTTTTAGGAAGTAAACCCAAGTGCATCTAGAGTAGTCATCAATGAAAGTTAAGAAATATTTGAAACTAGAAAAGGAAGCATATGGAAGAGGACCACACAAGTCACTATGCACAAGCTCCAAGGGAATCAAGGCGTGCCAAGAGGCATGTTTGTCAGAACAAACACCATCCTTGCAAGATACCATCGGAATACCAATCACGATATTTTCTTTACATAGTCATTGCAATGAGTGATAATTTAAGTGACCAAATCGCTCATGCCAAATTTTTCTCAAGGTATCACTATGAGCAACAAAAACTGAAGGAAAAGATGATGACCCAAAGTTGTTAAATTTGTACAACCTGGTAATATCATCAACAATTCTGGTAGCTAGGACATGTTGAGGATATTTAAAATCCTTGATTACAACTTGGTGAGGTGTAAACGTTACAGTTTTACCTTCACCGGAATGAGTGATTTGATAGACTGATAAAAAATTGCAGGAAATTTTTGGAGCATATAGTACATCACTAAAATGACATTTTCTACTGGAACTGTTCCAGATCCTACAATACTTAGAGAACTGTCATCACGAACAAATATTTGTTTGGTGTTACATTCATTCATAGTAGAAAAGATGTCTTGATCCTTATCCATATGATAATATGCTCCAAAATCAATGAGCCATTCATTTGAAGTAGAAGAAGAAGGTATAGATAAGAGTAAACAGAAGCACAGAGTCCATGTCCATGAGAGGAAGGTTCTGAAGACGAATCTATGTTGATGTGGTGCTTCTTCATTGTTGCTTCCAAGGCTTCCATCTTCTTAAAACACTTAGATTCATCATGATTATCTTTCCCACAAAAATTGCAATGACGCTCAGTCTTCTTTCCTTTAGGCTTGGATCCTTTGTCATTTTTTAAGGAAGGAACTGATGGAGAGGGTTTGGGACCCTTTTTTGGCTTATTATTGCAAAAATTCTATTTCTTGGGAGGCTTGGACTTTTCTTTCTCTTGGGACAATAAGGCTTTCCCAGATGTATCTACATTGTTAATTATTCCAAGATGAATGAGCTTATCTTGCTCTCTAATTAATGAATCACAAAAGGATTCAAGACTAGGCTCTTGATAGATAGTTGCATTCAAGGATTCTTTCATGGAGTAAAATGTAAATACAAAAACAGAATATGTAGGTCCAAGTTTGGAAAGAATATGATATATACATTGTTTGTCTTCTTTCTTAATATTGCATTATTCACATAAGAGTCTAAGAGTTTTATACTTAGATAAACAGTCTTGAATGCATGAAAAATCACTTGGATTCAAAGAAATCAACCCATTCTCAAGTTGATGACCTCGAATTTCATTGTGTTTACAAAAAACAGATTCCAACTTTTCCGAAGCTTTATCAGGTTCATCAATTCCAAACATGTGGATTCGCAAATTAGTAGAGATTGGCATGCCAATCAATCTATGAGCTTCATCACGTATATTTTCCCATTTTATTTTCTTATCATCATTAGTGGGTTCTATTTATTTCCCTGAGGTAAATCTGAAAAGTCCCCTACTTCGCAGAACATCCTCCATACGATATTTCCATGAAAAATAGTTAGAACTAGTAAGTATAATATCATAAGGAGCGGCCATACTGTAAAACAATGGGTGAAAAAATAGAAACTAACTGTCTGGATGCAAACAGCTCAAAGAATTAGGTTGTTTTCAAAAAGAAACGACACTAAAACTGATTCTGAATGATGAATATATGCTTGATTAAAGAAAATGTTGAAGGTGTCCCCAATAGTGACGTGGCATATTTTAACTTGACCATCTAAAAAAAAGAACCACCCTCTTCCCAATATCAACCTTTGACAGTCACTTTACAATAAAGTTGCTTTTAAGTGAATCACTTTTGTAAAATAAGTGATGTTCACTTTTACAATAATGTTACTTTAAATAGTGCGGCAATAAATTAAAAGACTTAAGTGACTCACTTTTTATTTTATTTTATTTATGTGAGATGCACTTTTACAATAAAGTAACTTGAAAATAGAAATTGCATGCACTAAAAAGTAGCTTAATAAGACTTGAACTCAAGACCTATTAAGGAATAAAGCAACTTTGGATCAAGTGAGCTAAGTTTAAAATGTATGTAAAAGAATGGAAAGAGGAAGGGTTTTTTTTTTCTCTTCTCTCTCGTTCTCTGTGCTTACCTTCTTCCCACAAATCACAAAAAAAAACAAAAAAATAAATTTCCACACTATGGGGTTAGATCTTGGTTAGCTAACTCAGAAAGTCTATGTTTTCAAGTTTTCTCGTTGTTTATGATTTGTCGTGATCGCACAAAGTGCACGGCAAAGAGCATACGTAGCCGAGAAGACAAGAAAAAAATAGCTTTCCCTTTCTGTTTCTAATTCACCGCGATCACGCAAGGTGCACGGTAAAGAGCATATGTAGTTAGGGAAGGCAACAGTCCGAGACTAAAATAATAAAGATCTAATAATAAAATTGATAAAATATGAGACATTTAAAAAAAAAAATCAAATCCGTCACTGTAACATTACACCTTTAGATTTGATGAAATGGGTGTTTCTGGAACAAGCGGAAACAACTTTCAATGAAATGAAAACTATTTCCTAATAGAAACGACACTTCGAACGCAATGAAATAGCTCCCACATGACACAAATGTGTAGAACCTCCAAAAGTAGAAACCCTTTCAAAGTTTCAGCAACACCAGTTCCAGATCTTGATCACAAATGAAATCAGCTCTTCATAAACGCTCTAATACCATGTTCGGGTACACAGGGTACTCCCAAAATACCGAACACCAAGAGTATCCACTCACACAAAGAGATCACAGATCAATACACCAATGTTTATCATGTCGTTAAAACCCTTCTAAGGGAAACAGTCCACAGCCCCAGCCAAATAGCTACTTGGAGCAATTTATTATGAAAAAGAAAGAAAGTTACATGAGCTTCTCATGATCGATCAACTAGACAAGGACCCTCCATGATCTTTAAATAGAGATCATGGACCAATCGGGTGTTAAACCACGGATCAATGGTAGGTATGATCTAAGAGAAGTTGAACCATCGGATCAGAATATTTACAAATGCATACTAATGCATACTGAGGCCTACACTTTTTACCTAACCAATATATTACACAAGTTGATATTAACTAACTCCTAAGTGTCTAAATATCCTAACAATTAAAATTCCAAATGTATCCATCCAACCTGAGAAACTAGTAGGATTGATGGAATTGTTCTACTATGCAATTATTTAATTGGGGACATGACAATATGACCTGCTACAAGAAAGTACAATGGATACATACTACATGAAGTGAGAAGAGCACCAATCAACAGAGAGGCCTCCACCGTAGAAACCACCATAGTTTGCGTAACCACAACCACAATTTCCTCCTTCGCAACCTCAGTTCAAGTAGATGAAGTATGCCCCGCATTAGTCATAGTATACTCAACCATAGTATACTCAATCACAGTATGTTCAACCACAACAACAACATTTTTAACAACTGTAGTACCAGCAACAAGGTGGATTCCATGGAGGATTTCAAGGAGGATGAAATGGAGCCTTTGTTTGCGGAGGAGGTATGGGTGTCGGAGTCATTATCCAACCCACACACCTATTTTGTCAATTTTTTCCTAATTACAAACTATCCTTATTTTATTGACTCGAATTGACATCAGCATCAACACACTAGCACACTCCTGACATCAGCATTAGAAAACCCACGCCCTCCTTCAATCAAGGAGGCCAACTAATCCTTCTCCTTCAATCAAGGAGGCTAACCAGGCTTCCTCCTTCAATCAGGGAGAAAATATGGGGTGATATTCTTGTCATAAGTGCACCAATTAGTTAATTGGATGTTGTTTCACCTAAAAATCAGTTAAGTTGAGTTGGAAAGGTGGCTTCCTCGTCTCATTGTCTATTTTGGGATGATTTGAGTTAACTGGAGTGATTTAAGGCACCTCCAACAACTTCTGGTGACTAGTTTTAGTTCAGTTCACTTCATTGGAGCTGAATTGAGTTAGTGATGCACCCCACCTACTGATTCACATGTAGTTGAGTTCTATATAGTTAGACTCAGTCATTATTGCACTTCGATTCAGTTAGGACTTAGTTAGAGTCAACCATGGCTTGATTAGTGGTTAACTAGTGTGTTTAGAATGGCTAATGGATAGTTAAGCTACTCTCATCTATCCAATTCGAATGACCTATATGGAATTCAAATTTCCTTGCATTCATGCAAGTTTTATGACATTGTGTAATATCACATTCTTTGATTATTGATAATATACAACTTCAACCTCCAATTGCAGCACTCTTAATGTCATTTCATGTGTAAAATTATCTTGAATCTTCTGTAAGATATACTTTAGTCTTGATATTATTATGACTAAATTCAACATGGTATTAGAGCCACGAAGGGATGAATCTCTTCTTCAAAAACAATATTTTTGATGGATCTAGCATGTGATTTGAGCAAAAATCTCAAAACTTCCATCACCACACCAGAATTTGAAGGTTTACCACAAAAGTCCTAAGTAAAGGAATTGTTGATCAAGCTTTATTGATTGACAAAGCTAGGTGTTATGAAAACATGAAAAGTGTAGGTTGTTCAACCTTACGGTTCCCTTTATGTGTTTTTACAAGTTTTTTGAAAGACTTCTACTGCATTCGTTGATGCAGAAAAATGGCTTCTACCGTCAATCCTCTTACTCCTTTCAATTACCACCAATGGAAGGGAGACATGGAGATTCAACTGTGTGCCAATGGACTCTATAGAGTCAAAATGGACACCGAAGTAGAGCCAAACCATGTGGTGGATAAATCTAGATACTGGAACAAGATGGATGATGCTTTTGGGTTTTTGCTCCTGTTGATTTGCAAAGATATTAATTTCCATGTCACTGGATTGAAGAATCCGAAGGAAATTTGGGATAAACTTGATAATCTCTTTGATAAGTAGGATGACATGAGGATTTATCATCTAGAGAATGAGCTGATTTCTCTTCACCCAAGCAATTTTGAAACTCTCACTGAATTCTTCACCAAATTAAAGAACCTAGTGCTCGAGTTGAAGTAGTGTGACGTGGAGAAAGAGGATGATCATCTCATTCTCTCCATTCTTTCAAAACTTGGATCAGATTACTTGGTATTTGTTTTCATATTCCATACCAGGAAGCTAATAACCCCGAATTAGAAAATGCCTTCATTGAGTCCCTCACAAACGTACATGACAAGCTTGTGCAGATGGGGATCATTAGATCCTCCAAAGATAAAGCACTATTTTCTTTGGGGCCCAAGGATATGAAGGGTAAAGGAAAGCATAAGAATCAAAATATTTTTTATGCTGCGAAGCCAAAAGAGAAGAACCAATAGCAAGAAGAGACTTCCAGCTCAAAGAAACACAAGAACAAAGGAAACCAAGGCAAAGAAAAAGTCAAGTGTTCCTATTGCGGGAAGGGATTTCACCCTGAACATGATTGCATGAAGAAAAATATTGATGAGATGACTCTTATCCTCAAGAGTAATAATATCAATCTTCCAGATATTGTTTGGAAGAGAGATAATCAAGATCGAGACATCTATCAAGAAAGAGGGAATGCCCTCATAGAAAGCACTTAGAATCCCAAATCTATCCTCATAGAATATAGAGCTTCAAATCAAATGATGGAAAGAAAAGAATCCTTCTCATAATTGGACACTGACAAAATCATTCCCCTCCACATGGGAGATGATTCTTAGATCATTTTGAAAGGAAAAGGTATTGTAAAACTTGACATGGCATCTTTTTTGATGTTCTGTATGTACCCTCCTTGGCCTCCAATTTATTGAGTGTATATCAAATGACATACATTGGAGTTCCCAAGAGAGTTACTTTCATCCTGAATGATGTTGAAATCACTGAGATTTCATCCTGGAATCTCGTTGCAATAGGCATAGCAAACCACCATGCTAAGGCCTATGAGTTTTCCAAGTTTGTGGCAGATATAGAGCCCACCACTCTTCTAACTCATGAGAATGAAGTCAATAGGATATGGCATGAGATATTTGGTCATTTAAACTTCAAAAACATGCCGCAACTTCATAAACATTCCATGGTTGAATTCCTCCCACCCATCAAAACTTCCAATGAAATTTGCAAAGGTTGCATTGCTGGAAAACACCCTAAGCATAGATTTGATCGGGGAAAGGAAAACCATGCAAAATGTATTTTGGGGCTGATTCATTCTGATATTAGTGTACCCATTCCTACAACATCCATGAGTGATTCATGTTATGTACTCACCTTCATTGATAATTTCTATAGATACACTTGGGTTTTCTTCCCAAAGAAAAAATATGAAGTTTTGGAAAGATTCACTGAGTTCAAAGCATCTATTGAGAATTCCTTTGGGAGGAAGATAAAGTCTCTCAGATATGATAATGGAGGAGAGTATATCAAGTATGAATTACACCAAATAATTTTTTACATTGGGATCCAAATCCAACACTCCATTCCCTACACACCCGAGCAAAATGGTGTAGCGGAAAGGAAAAATCGGGCCCTCAAAGAGATGACTACATGCATGCTGGAAGCCAACGGTTTGGCTGAAAGAATATGGTCTTAGGAAATGAATATTATTGCACACATTAATAACATATTCCATCACTCTTTCATGAAAGGAAATACTCCTTTCGAAGCCTAGTTTGGACACAAGTCGGATGTGTCAAATTTCAAGGTTTTTGGGTCCACTGCATGGGCTCGAATTCCATTTGACAAGAGGAAATATTTGCAACCACAAAGTATTGAATGATTTTTCATTGGATATCCAGGAACAATATACGGGATTAAAACTTATGAATATCAGAACCAAACAGATATTCATTGAGAGAAGTGTCTTATTTGAAGAACCTCTTCAAGAGGTAGAACTAGTCAAGGAGAAAACTTTTGAAATTCCCTCCTGTTCTGTTGATCATTTAAATGATGAAATTGGGAGTGAAGGCTCTGATATTGCATATATGATATCTGATAATTGAAAAAATTATATCAGGTTCATAATCATATTCTTATGTGTCGACTCATCTCCCAACTTGGGCCAAAAAGACACTCTCTTCCGTCAAGACAAACATTGGAAATCATGTTGATCCAAGAAGAACCCGATCTGATTTTCAAAGAGCAAGTATTTCTCTCTCTTGTCATGATTCATTAATGTATGAGGCCTGTTACTTAATTATTGGGTCAGATCCAAAGTCCTACTACCATGCTTGGAAATATCTGAGATGGAAAGCTGCTATGGACCAAGAGTTCAATTCTCTTCGAAAAAATGCAACTTGGGAGCTAGTTTCCCTTCCACCTGGGAGGAAATTAGTTCAATGCAAGTGGGTATATCGGAAAAAGGTTGATGAAAATGAAAAAAAATGAAAATAAAATGCATGGCTGGTTTCAAAATGGTTCTCTCAGGTCCAAGGAGTGGACTATCATGAGATCTTTGCACCAGTGGCAAAGATGGATTCCATAAGACTAGTTTTGGCCATTGCCGCATCCAAGCACTGGGAGGTGCATCACATGGATGTCAAGAGTGATTTTCTTCATGGATACCTGAATGAGGAGATATACATGAAGCATCCTAAAGGATATACATCAGATCCTTCATTGGTTTGTAAGTTGCAGAAATCATTGTATGGGTTGAAATAGGCCCCAAGATCTTGGTAAGCCAAAAATGGATGCCTTTCTGCTCTCACAAAAATTCCAGAGACAAAAATATGATTCTAATGTATATTTTTAGAAGTATGATGGTAATATTCTAATCATAGTATTATATTTTGATGATATTTTTATAAAATGAAGAACACTTGCTTCGATTTTCTTTATAAAAGCTGCTCTTCATGATGCTCTTGAAATGAGTGATTTGGGCCTGCTAAGACAATTTCTCAGGCTTGAAGTCACACAATATTATGATAGGATAATGGTAAATAAGTAAAATTAAATTTGATACTTGTTAATTAAGTTTAACATGGTTGATTGCAAGGCTGCACCATTTCCTTTCCTCTCAAGAATCAGTCTTAAAGAGGGAAAACCTTCTCCACCCATGGATTCCACAATTTACCACCAGTTGATTGGAAGCTTGCTATAATTGACACATTCAAGGCCTGAAATTTGTTATGCCATGAATGTTCTATAAATATATATGCAAAATCC
The DNA here is from genome assembly GCA_001517045.1 of Pseudotsuga menziesii. Lineage (NCBI taxonomy): Eukaryota > Viridiplantae > Streptophyta > Pinopsida > Pinales > Pinaceae > Pseudotsuga > Pseudotsuga menziesii. Next base: position 110,894 of record LPNX011087851.1, read on the forward strand.
TCATGAGATCCATTGGAAGGCATCCAATAGGATCCTTCAGTACATTCAGGGCACTAGATCCTATGACATTCACTATGCAGCAGATTCTGAGATAGAGTTGGTTGGTTTCACATATTCAAATTGGGAAGGGGATTCCATAGATTGAAATTCCACTTTTGGATATGTTTTTATCCTTGGTGGTGGCCCCATTTTCTGACCCAGTAAAAAACTGGCTACAATTGCATTGTCTTCAGCAGAGACCGAGTACATGGGAGAAGTGAATGATTGCATCCAAGCAGTTTGGTTGCAAGGCATTCTTTCAAATATTGAGATTGGTAGTGGTTTTTCCATAGTCATATTTTGTGACAACCAAAGTTCTATCAATATCTCTACTGATCCAATTCAATGGAAGAGGACCAAACATGTTGAGATCACATGCACTACATCAAGGATTTGGTGCATTATAGGACAATTATTCTACAATACTTCCCTACAGATGAGCAGATTACAGATATTTGTTAGATTTTTATCATTCAAGATACCATTATGATCTTAGGATCTTTAACTGAGAGAATAACATGCACAACAACAAAACACAAGCACAACACAAGAGACAAGAGACACAAAGAATTTTCCTCGAGGAAACCATAAAGGAGAAAACCTTGCAACTTCCTCAAAGATAGAATCAGCACCAAAGGTAAAACTGGAAAACAGTAAGATGATCTCCCGACAACAACAGTCTCTCTCTCTCTCTCACTGAGAGAGCTTCTCCTCTCTCACTCATGCACCCCAATGAGTGAGTGTGTGTGTATGAGTATCATAAATAGAGAGGGTCTCACTCTTTATTTATATTCTTCCATTCACTTGGAACCCACTCCAACATGTCATCCTCACTTAACAATTACTTACTAGAGCTGACATCTCTAGGAGTGTCTAATAACCCTAGTGCCCCACCACTTGTGGGCACTTTGCCTCCTCTGACCAATAGGAGGGTAACACAATGGTGGGGACTATTTCCCCGACTTACAATGACTCACCTAGGGTTGACTTCACTAGGATAGTCTAAT
>LPNX011087871.1:0-14386 GCA_001517045.1 Pseudotsuga menziesii
TATTATACTTTCTAATCATTTGAAAAGTAGAAGTAGAAATTGGTGCATTCATAATATTTTGACTTGAATGAAGTCTTTCTCATTGCATGATTGATGGATGTAACATTTCACTTTCTTTTGAACTGACCAATTCTGAAAACGAGAATAAGAAATTATTAGCATAAATCAAAATGAAATTATAATTATAAATATCGTCATTTAATATTCTATTAAAATTTGAAAATATCATATAGTCTAACAATACTAAATTAGAATAAATAAGATATAAAACTACCATACCAACTTGAGTAGGATTTGATTGTGTACCACTTGCTTTTCATTTTTTCTTAGATGCTTTAATTGTAGTTTCATTTGCATCAGATTCAATAGTATCTGGAAACAATAGTAGAAAAAATTGTTTGCAATGGTTAAAAAAACATGAAATATCAAACATTAATAATCTACCATATAATACATCATTTTAATTCACATGCAGAAGAACAAAGAATTTTTCATTCACATGCAGAAGAACAAGGAAGTTTATGTGCTATGGAAGTTTACTACCCACATAATGATATATCAAAGTTCATCTAGTGTGAAATTGCATGCTAGAATATAGTAGAATTATTTGTAAATAACTAAATTTGAAAATGCCATACCAACTGTTGGAGACTTTTGTAGTGTCATATTTGTATTCTTTCTTTTCGTTGATGATTTCTTTGAAATTTCATTTGCATCATGGTTCTTAGCATCTGAAAACATTTGTAGAAAATATTACGGTAGTTTCGAAAACAATTAAAAGCATCAATTAAAGAGTAATATGAAAACATATTTTATAACATCTCAATTCATACATATGAAGAAGATAAAGAACTCTAACCTTTTGAAGTTTCTTCTTTTGCAATTTTACTTGCATCAAACTCCATTGTTTCTGGAAAAAAAATGAAAAAAAACTATTACCACAATTTCAAATTATTGAAAAAAACATGAATTCAAAAATATTATAAATGCACGCATCATTCTATTTGTAAGTATATGTACAAAAACAATTGTGGAGGTCATTATAATAGCTAATCATGATGATCATTAAATGGCTCATGATAATAGCTAATCATAGTGTTAGCTTACATAAGGTAATTTTTCATCCATCATAACCGCATTATGATCAAATACATTGCACCATTATGGAAATTTATTTCAAGTTAGTTTACCTTATAAGAAAATTGCATGGCGAATGAAAGTTAATATGTGTTAGCTTTCTTATGGTAGTTTTCCATCTGGCACAACCACATTGTCATCAAATAAGAGATTCTATCTGAACATACATGTCAAATTGTTAGAGTGAAAGATAACTCCATGATATTTTCTTTCACTCATCGTGCCAAGTTGTTAGAGCGAAAGCTAACTCCATGACCATGAAAAAAATTAAGTTGGAGTTAGCTTTCGCTCTAACAACTTGGCATGATGAGTGAAAGAAAATGTGTGTTATTTTTCATAAGGTAGTTTCTATTTAACACAACCACAATGTCATCAATCACATTGCATCATGATGGATATCTAGATGGAGTTAGTTTTCATTCTTCAAACAATACACACTGTGTGTTAGGTTTCATAGGGTAGTTTTTCATCTAGCACAACCACATTGTCATCAATCACATTGCACCATGAAGGAAATCTAGCTGGAGTTAGATCTCGTTCTTAAACCATTGCATGATAAGTGAAAGTTATTGTGTGTTATCTTTTATAAGGTAGTTTTCCATATAACACAACCACATTGTCATCAGTCGGATTGCACCATGATGAAAATATAGCTGGAGTTAGGTTTCGTTCCTAAAAAATTGCATGGTGAGTGAAAGCTAATGTGTGTTAGTTTTCATAAAGTATTTTTCCATCTAAAACAGGCACATTTTCATCAAATACATTACACCATGATGCAAATCTAGCTAGAGTCAATTTTCCTTCTAACAACATGGCACGATGAGTAAAAGCCATGTGTGTTAACTCATTACACCATGATGAAAATCTAGCTGGATTTAGTTTTCCTTCTAACTACATGGCATGATAAGTGAAAGTTAATGTGTGTTACCTTCGTAAGGTAGTTTTCTATCTAAGAAGATGACACAATGAGTAAAGGCTTATGTGTGTTGGCTCATTTCACCATTATGAAAATCTAGCTGGGGTTAGCTTTCCTTTTAACTACATGGAACGATGAGTAAAAGATTATGTGTATTAGCTCATTGCACCATGATGAAAATATAGCTAGAGTCAGTTTCCTACTAACATGGCATGATGAGAGGAAGCTAATGTGAGTTAGCTTTTGTAAGATAGTTTCCCATCTAAAAAAACCACATTGTCATCATTCACATTGCACCGTGATGGAAATATAGCTTGAGTTAGCTTTAATATTTAAATCATTGCACTGTGAGTGAAATCTAATGTGTTTAAGCCTTCATCGGGTATTTTTCCATCTAGCACTACCACATTGTCATCAATTACAATGTATCATGATGGAAATCTAGCTGGAGTTAACTTTTCTTCTAACTACATGGGACAATGAGTGAAATCTAATGTGTGTTAGCTTTCATAAGGTAGTTTTCCATCTAATACAACCACATCGTCATCGATCACATTGCACTGTGATGGAAATCTAGATAGAGTTATATTTCGTCCTTAATTCATTACATGGTAAGTGACATCTAATGTGTGTTAGTATTCATAATGTAGTTTTACATTTGGCACAACCAGATTGTCATCAATCACAATGCACCATGATAAAAATCCAGCTTGAGTTAGCTTTCGTTCTTAAAACATTGCACAATGAGTACAACTAATGTATACTAGCTTTCATAAGGTAGTTTTCCATCTAACATGGCCACATTGTTATCAAATACATTACACCGTGATGGAAATCTAGATTGAGTTAGCTTTCCTTCTAACAACATGGCACAATAAGGGAAAGCTTATGTCTGTTAGCTTATTACACCATGACGGAAATCTAGTTGGAGTTAGCTTTTATTTTAACAACATGGCACGATTAGTGAAAACTAATGTGTGTCCACTTTCATAAGAGAGTTTTCTATGTAATAAAACCACATTGTCATCAAGGACATTGCCTCGTTTTGAAAATCTAGCTAGAGTTAGATTTCCAAAAAAACCACATCGTCATCAATCACATTACACCGCGATGGAAATCTAGCTGGAGTTATCTTGAATATTTAAATCATTGCACGATGAGTGAAATCTAATGTGTGTAAGCCTTCATCGGGTATTTTTCATCTAACACGACCACATTGTCATCAATCACAATGTACCATGATGGAAATCTAGCTGGAGTTAACTTTTCTTCTAACAACATGGGACAATGAGTGAAATATAATGTGCGTTAGCTTTCATAAGGTAGTTTTTCATCTAACACAACCACATCGTCATCGATCACATTGCACCGTGATGAAAATCTAGCTAGAGTTACATTTCGTCCTTAAATCATTGCACAGTAAGTGATATCTAATGTGTGTTACTATTCATAATGTAGGTTTACATCTGGCACAACCATATTGTCATCAATCACAATGCACCATGATGAAAATCTAGCTTGAGTTAGCTTTCGTTCTTAAAACATTGCACAATGAGTAAAACTAATGTATGCTAGCTTTTATAAGGTAGTTTTCCATCTAACATGGCCACATTGTTATCAAATACATTACACCGTGATGGAAATCTATCTTGAGTTAGCTTTCCTTCTAACAACATGGCACTATAAGGGAAAGATTATGTGTGTTAGCTCATTACACCATGATGAAAATCTAGCTGGAGTTAGCTTTTATTTTAACAACATGGCATGATTAGTGAAAACTAATGTGTGTCTGCTTTCATAAGGGATTTTTCTATGTAATAAAACCACATTGTCATCAAGGACATTGCGTCGTTTTGAAAATCTAACTGGAGTTAGATTTCCAAAAAACACACATCATCATCAATCACATTGCACCGTGATGGAAATATAGCTCGAGTTAGCTTTAATATTTAAATCATTGCACTGTGAGTGAAATCTAATGTGTTTAAGCCTTCATCGAGTATTTTTCCATCTAGCACGACCACATTGTCATCAATCACAATGTACCATGATTGAAATCTAGCTGGATTTAACTTTTCTTCTAACTACATGGGACAATGAGTGAAATCTAATGTGCGTTAGCTTTCATAAGGTAGTTTTCCATCTAACACAACCACATCGTCATCGATCACATTGCACCGTGATGGAAATCTAGCTAGAGTTAGATTTCGTCCTTAAATCATTGCATGGTAAGTGACATCTAATGTGTGTTAGTATTCATAATGTAGTTTTACATCTGGCACAACCAGATTGTCATCAATCACAATGCACCATGCTGAAAATCCAGCTTGAGTTAGCTTTCGTTCTTAAAACATTGCACAATGAGTAAAACTAATGTATGCTAGCTTTCATAGGGTAGTTTTTCATCTAACACGACCACATTGTTATCAAATACATTACACCATGATGGAAATCTATCTTGAGTTAGATTTCCTTCTAACAACATGGCACAATAAGGGAAAGCTTATGTGTGTTAGCTCATTACACGAAGATGGAAATCTAGCTGGAGTTAGCTTTTATTTTAACAACATGGCACGATTAGTGAAAACTAATGTGTGTCCACTTTCATAAGAGAGTTTTCTATGTAATAAAACCACATTGTCATCAAGGACATTGCTTCCTTTTGAAAATCTAGATGGAGTTAGATTTCCAAAAAAACCACATCGTCATCAATCACATTGCACTCCGATGGAAATCTAGCTGGAGTTAGCTTTAACATTTAAATCATTGAACGGTGAGTGAAATCTAATGTGTGTAATCCTTCATCGTGTATTTTTCATCTAACATGACGACATTGTCATCAATCACAATCTACCATGATGGAAATCTAGCTGGAGTTAAATTTTCTTCTAACTACATGGGACAATGAGTGAAATATAATGTGCGTTAGCCTTCAAAAGGTAGTTTTTCATCTAACACAACCACATCGTCATCGATCACATTGCACCGTGATGGAAATCTAGCTAGAGTTAGATTTCGTCCTTAAATCATTGCACAGTAAGTGATATCTAATGTGTGTTAGTATTCATAATGTAGTTTTACATCTGGCACATCCATATTGTCATCAATCACAATGCACCATGATGAAAATCTAGCTTGAGTTAGCTTTTCTTCTAACAACATGGCACTATAAGGGAAAGCTTATGTGTGTTAGCTCATTACACCATGATGAAAATCTAGCTTGAGTTAGCTTTTCTTCTAACAACATGGCACTATAAGGGAAAGCTTATGTGTGTTAGCTCATTACACCATGATGAAAATCTAGCTGGAGTTAGCTTTTATTTTAACAACATGGCATGATTAGTGAAAACTAATGTGTGTCCGCTTTCATAAGGGAGTTTTCTATGTAATAAAACCACATTGTCATCAAGGACATTGTGTCGTTTTGGAAATCTAACTAGAGTTAGATTTCCGAAAAACACACATCATCATCAATCACATTGCACCATGATGGAAATCTAGCTGGAGCTAGCTTTAATATTTAAATCATTGCATGGTGAGTGAAATCTAATGTGTGTAAGCCTTCATCGGGTATTTTTCCATCTAGCACAACCACATTGTCATCAATCACAATGTACCATGATGGAAATCTAGCTGGAGTTAACTTTTCTTCTAACTACATGGGACAATGAGTGAAATCTAATGTACGTTAGCTTTCGTAAGGTAGCTTTCCATCTAACACAACCACATCATCATCGATCACATTGCACCGTGATGGAAATCTATCTAGAGTTAGATTTCGTCCTTAAATCACTGTACGGTAAGTGACATCTAATGTATGTTAGTATTCATATTGTTGTTTTACATCTGGCACAACCATATTGTCATCAATCACAATGCACTATGATGAAAATCTAGCTTGAGTTAGCTTTCATTCTTAAAACATTGCATAATGAGTAAAACTAATGTATGCTAGCTTTCATAAGGTAGTTTTCCATCTAACACAGCCACATTGTTATCAAATACATTACACCATGATGGAAATCTAGCTTTCCTTCTAACAACATGGCACTATAAGGGAAAGCTTATGTGTGTTAGCTCATTACACCATGATGAAAATCTAGCTGGAGTTAGATTTCATCATTAAATAGTTGCATCGTGAGGGAAATCTAATGTGTAAGCTTTCATAGTGTAGTTTTTCATCTAGCACAACCACATTGTCATCAATCACAATGCACCATGATGGAAATCTAGCTGGAGTTAACTTTTATTCTTAAAACATTGCATGGTGAGTAAACCTAATGTCTGTTAGCTTTTATAAGGTAGTTTCCATCTAACACAACCACATTGTCATCAAATATAGTACACCATGATGGAAATCTAGCTAGAGTTAACTTGCCTTCTAACAACATGGCACTATAAGGGAAAGCTTATGTGTGTTAGCTCATTACACCATGATATAAATCTAGCTGGAGTTAGCTTTCATTTTAACAATAGGACACAATGAGCTAGAATTCTAATTGTTGCCGCTTATCTGGCAACCTTTGTTTTCCCATAACACATTGTTCAGGGAGTCATCCAATGCGTTAAAGGAATAGCAATTTTTAAAATTTAATTAGCAATCTCTTTTGAGAGATTTTTTCTCTTAGTCCTCCTATTTGTAGCATTTAATATCCAATATCAATTGTTTTTTAGGTACCTTATTAGTGAGGGGGACTTGTTAAACAATTTTTAATCCTTGGTGATGGGCCAATGTTTGAACCTGTGATAATATCATGAATTCAACGTACATAAGCTCAATTGTCCTTACCTATACATTACCCATCTGTTGGACTACCTTTCTAGTGTTGCAGCAACTGCTAGCTTCCTGAGACTCATGAAGAGTTGAAATTTGGTCCAAAGGGCACAAAGCTGGATTTCCACATAAATACTGGGACTATTAAACTAACTTCTGACACTAATACTTTGTCAGGAATATATTCAACTTATAAACCTCCACAATCCAGTGTGCCTGTGGCTTTCAACAGTCCTCACAAACTAAATTCCAACTCAGCAATACCAGCAGGATCATATGGCCAATCAATTAATTTACAATAGTAGCCAAACACGTCAGTTTTAGTGGCAGTTGTATCATCATCAAATGCTACTTCTGTGATGTCTGATCTTGTGCATACATCTTCAGGTCAAAATTTGCCAACTATGGCACAGTCTGGTGGAACATTGGATCTATCAAACCTTTCACTCGGGCTAAAGAAACTAGCCTCATTTCATTGGAGGCTCTGCAAATGAAATAGTAATGGTAGTAGGTCATTATTTTTAAGACCGTTTTTTATTGTATGGTCACTATCTTGCTTGTTGGAGGTGTTCCTGCGAGTGCCTTAGAAGTGGTATTCTCCTTATCTTTCATTTTCTATCCTGACATGTGCCCAAAACATGTCATGCGTTTTAGGACACATTAAAACTCATGTCCAACATTTGTCAGGTCATGTCACATGCCCGACCTGTTCGACACAGACACGGAGGCCTCTATGGCTGTGTCATGTTTCATAGCTTTTTATGCATTTCGAATGAAATTGTATCTTGCTATAGCCGACCAATCATCTTAGCCTTCTACCTCTAGAATTAAATGAAACACAATTGAAACCCTTGAAAGGAACCTAACTAACTCATATAAATTACTTAACAATAATTTCCTAAATTCAAATAATCTTTTTCAGTATCTTGTAGCCTGAGTTGGAAAGAAAGAGACATGAAAAATAATAGACGTGACCTGCAACTAGGATTTATGTATGTTGTGGTTTCCAGAATATCCATAATAGGGTGTTGTATTCATTTGGACATTTGTTTTGACTACTGTAGAATCTTTGTTTTGGATTTCAAAAGTCCTCACAAACTAAATTCCAACTCAGCAATACCAGCAGGATCATGTGGAAATCAATTAATTTACATCAGCAGCCAAACACGTCAGTTTTAGTGGCAGGTGTATCATCATCAAATGCTACTTCTGTGAGGTCTGATCTTGTGCATACATCTTCAGGTCAAAATTTGCCAACTATGGCACAGTCTAGTGGAACATTGGATCTATCAAACCTTTCACTCGGGCTAAAGAAACTAGTCTCATTTCATTGGAGGCTCTGCAAATGAAATAGTAATGGTAGCAGGTCATTATTTTTAAGACTGTTTTTTATTGTATGGTCACTATCTTGCTTGTTGGAGGTGTGCCTGCCAGTGCCTTAGAAGTGGTATTCTCCTTATCTTTCATTTTCTATCCTGACACATGCCCAAAACATGTCATGCATTTTAGGACACATTAAAACTCATGTCTGACATTTGTCAGGTCATGTCACATGCCCAACCTGTTGGACACGGACACGGAGGCCTATATGGCTGTGTCATGTTTCATAGCTTTTTATGCATTTCGAATAAAATTGTATCTTGCTGTAGCCGACCAATCATCTTAGATTTCTACCTCTAGAATTAAATGAAACACAATTGAACCCCTTGAAAGGAACCTAACTGACTCATAGAAATTACTTAACAATAATTTCCTAAATTCAAATAATCTTTTTCAGTACCTTGTAGCCTGAGTTGGAAAGAAAGAGACATGAAAAATAACAGACGTGACCTGCAACTAGGATTTATGTATGTTATGGTTTCCAGAATATCCATAATAGGGTGTTGTGTTCATTTGGACATTTGTTTTGGCTCCTGTAGAATCTTTGTTTTGGCTTTCAACAGTCCTCACAAACTAAATTCCAACTTAGCAATACCAGCAGGATCATATGGCCACTCAATTAATTTACATCAGCAGCCAAACACGTTAGTTTTACTGGTAGGTGTATCATCATCAAATGCTACTTCTGTGAGGTTTGATCTTGTGCATACATCTTCAGGTCAAAATTTGCCAACTATGGCACAGTCTGGTGGAACATTGGATCTATCAAACCTTTCACTCGGGCTAAAGAAACTAGCCTCATTTCATTGGAGGCTCTGCAAATGAAATAGTAATGGTAGGAGGTCATTATTTTTAAGACCGTTTTTTATTGTATGGTCATTATCTTGCTTGTTGGAGGTGTGCCTGCCAGTGCCTTAGAAGTGGTATTCTCCTTATCTTTCTTTTTCTATCCTGACACATGCCCAAAACATGTCATGCGTTTTAGGACACATTAAAACTCATGTCCAACATTTGTCAGGTCATGTCACATGGCTGACCCGTTGGACATGAACATGGAGGCCTATATGGCTGTGTCATGTCTCATAGCTTTTTATGCATTTCGAATAAAATTGTATCTTGCTGGAGCCAACCAATCATCTTAGCTTTCTACCTCTAGAATTAAATGAAACACAATTGAACCCCTTGAAAGGAACCTAACTGACTCATATAAATTACTTAACAATAATGTCCTAAATCCAAATAATCTTTTTCAGTACCTTGTAGCTTGAGTTGGAAAGAAAGAGACATGAAAAATAAAAGACGTGACCTGCAACTAGGATTTATGTATGTTGTGGTTTCCAGAATATCCATAATAGGGTGTTGTATTCATTTGGACATTTGTTTTGGCTTTCAGTAGTCCTCACAAACTAAATTCCAACTCAGCAATACTAGCAGGATCATATGGCCACTCAATTAATTTACATCAGCAGCCAAACACGTCAATTTTACTGGCAGGTGTATCATCATCAAATGCTACTTCTGTGAGGTCTGATCTTGTGCATACATCTTCAGGTCAAAATTTGCCAACTATGGCACAGTCTGGTGGAACATTGGATCTATCAAACCTTTCACTCGGGTTGAAGAAACTAGCCTCATTTCATTGGAGGCTCTGCAAATGAAATAGTAATGGTAGCATGTCATTATTTTTAAGACCGTTTTTTATTGTATGGTCATTATCTTGCTTGTTTGAGGTGTGCCTGCTAGTGCCTTAGAAGTGGTATTCTCCTTATCTTTCATTTTCTATCTTGACACGTGCCCAAAACATGTCTTGCAATTTAGGACACATTAAAACTCATGCCCGACCCATTGGACAAGGACACGGACGCATATATGGCTGTGTCATGTTTCATAGCTTTTTATGCATTTCGAATAAAATTGTATCTTGCTGGAGCCGACCAATCATCTTAGCTTTCTACCTCTAGAATTAAATGAAACAAAATTGAACCCCTTGAAAGGAACCTAACTAACTCATATAAATTACTTAACAATAATGTCCTATATTAAAATAATCTTTTTCAGTACCTTGTAGCCTGAGTTGGAAAGAAAGAGACATGAAAAATAAAAGACGTGACCTGGAACTAGGATTTATGTATGTTGTTTCTAGAATATCCATAATAGGGTGTTGTATTCATTTGGACATTTGTTTGGCTCCTGTAGAATCTTTTTTTTTGCTTTCAACAGTCCTTACAAACTAAATTCCAACTCAGCAATACCAGCAGGATCATATGGACACTTAATTAATTTACATCAGCAGCCAAACACATAAGTTTCACTGGCAGGTGTATCATCATCAAATGCTACTTCTGTGAGGTCTGATCTTGTGCATACATCTTCAGGTCAAACTTTGCCAACTATGGTACAGTCTGGTGGAACATTGGATCTATCAAACCTTTCACTCAGGCTAAAGAAACTAGCCTCATTTCATTGGAGGCTCTGCAAATGAAATAGTAATGGTAGCAGGTCATTATTTTTAAGACCGTTTTTTATTGTATGGTCATTATCTTGCTTGTTGGAGGTGTGCCTGCTAGTGCCTTAGAAGTGGTATTCTCCTTATCTTTAATTTTCTATCCTGACACGTGCCCAAAACATGTCATGCATTTTAGGACACATTAAAACTCATGTCCGACATTTGTCAGGTCATGTCACATGCCCGACCCGTTGGACACGGATACGGAGGCCTATATGGCTGTGTCATGTTTCATAGCTTTTTATGTATTTCGAATAAAATTGTATCTTGCTGGAGTTGACCAATCATCTTAGCTTTCTACCTATGGAATTAAATGAAACACAATTGAACCCCTTGAAAGGAACCTAACTGACTCATATAAATTACTTAACAATAATGTCCTAAATTCAAATAATCTTTTTCAGTACCTTGTAGCCTGAGTTGGAAAGAAAGAGACATGAAAAATAAAAGACGTGACCTGCAACTAGGATTTATGTATGTTGTTTCTAGAATATCCATAATAGGGTGTTGTATTCATTTGGACATTTGTTTTGGCTCCTGTAGAATCTTTGTTTTCACTTTCAACAGTCCTCACAAACTAAATTCCAACTCAGCAATACCAGCAGGATCATATGGCCACTCAATTAATTTACATCAGCAGCCAAACACGTCAGTTTTATTGGCATGTGTATCATCATCAAATGCTACTTCTGTGAGGTCTGATCTTGTGCATACATCTTCAGGTCAAAATTTTCCAACTATGGCACAGTCTGGTGGAACATTGGATCTATCAAACCTTTCACTCAAGTTGAAGAAACTAGCCTCATTTCATTGGACGCTCTGCAAATGAAATAGTAATGGTAGCAGGTCAATATTTTTAAGACCGTTTTTTATTGTATGGTCATTATCTTGCTTCTTGGAGGTGTGCCTGCCAGTGCCTTAGAAGTGGTATTCTCCTTATCTTTCATTTTCTATCCTGACACATGCCCAAAACATGTCATGCATTTTAGGACACATTGAAACTCATGCCCGACATTTGTCAGGTCATGTCACATGCCCGACCCGTTGGACACAGACATGGAGGCCTATATGGTTGTGTCATGTTTCATAGCTTTTTATGCATTTGGAATAAAATTGTATCTTGCTGGAGCCGACCAATCATCTTAGCTTTCTACCTCTAGAATTAAATGAAACACAATTGAACCCCTTGAAAGGAACCTAACTGACTCATATAAATTACTTAACAATAATGTCCTAAATTCAAATAATCTTTTTCAGTACCTTGTAGCCTGAGTTGGAAAGAAAGAGACATGAAAAATAAAAGACGTGACCTGCAACTAGGATTTATGTATGTTGTGGTTTCCAGAATATCCAGAATATCCATAATAGGGTGTTGTGTTCATTTGGACATTTGTTTTGGCTCCTGTAGAATCTTTGTTTTGGATTTCAAGAGTCCTCACAAACTAAATTCCAACTTAGCAATACCAGCAGGATCATATGGCCACTCAATTAATTTACATCAGCAGCCAAACACGTCAGTTTTACTGGTAGGTGTATCATCATCAAATGCTACTTCTGTGAGGTCTGATCTTGTGCATACATCTTCAGGTCAAAATTTGCCAACTATGGCACAGTCTGGTGGAACATTGGATCTATCAAACCTTTCACTCGGGCTGAAGAAACTAGCCTGATATGTTTTAGACAGTCACAACCTTCTTTTTTTTGGGTTTTATTGTGTAAGAAATAAGTGGGAAAATGTCAATCAAAATGGTTAGGGAAGCTGATTTTTTAGACCCTTTATTCTCCTTAAAGTAGTATGAGTGGAACAGTTCTGAGGCTTTTCTTCTAGACCTTTATCATGAGATACTAAATCAAGTTTTCACTGTCAACTATTACCAATTTGCAGCTGAAGTTTGAATAACGTTGTGGCTGATATCTATACTCATGAACAGTGAATTTTATTAATAAAAGGGTGTAATTATACCACCAGAATATATGTACGTTTGTCTTAAGGTGTTCAAGTGCAACAAGTAACCCAATCATTTCAACAATATGGATCTTCTATGGAAAATAATTTTTGTTCTCTTTCTTGGTGCAATTTTTAGTGCAAACTTCTCTGCTACTACTTACCAACATGCATATAGGAATGGTTCTGAGAACTTCGTCTTTGGGCTTGTTCATTGTTGTCTAATGTTCAAACTAGTACTTCTACCGAGTGCCAATCATAAACAGACAATAATAAGGTGAATGGCACTTTGTTCTCAGCTTAGTATAATAGCCTGTGATCTGACTGTGCATAGACAACACTCTTAAACTAGTTTTGTACCCTTACAAAATACAAGCATAAAAAAGGCTAACCCAGTTAGGCCAAGATGAGTGAATCCCAGCACTCTTGTATGGGAATCACTGCAAGCCTACAAGGTCATTTAAGCCATAACATGCATATCAATGCTTCCCTCAATGTCATTGTTCACAAGTGAATGACAAGGTAATGTTGTTGAACTGTTTTCAAGGTAATTGTACTAAGTAATAAACAACAACCAAACAAACTAGAATATTGTTGACCAAATTCTTATTCAAATGGACTGGTTGTAGGTGATGATATGAAGGCTTATTTTGTCAATGTTTCTCATAAACCGTGATCACTAGACTGTGGATTCATTTTTGTTACAATGCAGGTGTTTGTGTGGAATTACTACAATGTACAATTTGGGGATGTTTTGCTTCATGCAAAGGGTTGACCATATGATAGCTGTTGGAGAATGCAAAATCAATGACATACTACACAATTATCAGGAAGATCAATTTAGTTAACTTGGAAATGATATGATTGGGAGTAATTTTTCAATGCTGTAGTGAATTTACAAATGCACTAGCAATGATTCCCATCAGCGACTTCAAGGAGATGGTTAAAATACATATGAATTAACCCAAAAATAAATTTGATGGTGGAGGAATTAATTAACACCTGAGCAGAAACAATAAAAAAGATCCATACAATCACATAGAAATTGAATACGCCATAGAAAATAGAGATTTTTTCCCTAGAAACCCAAATTGGAAATTCAACATTCGATGGGATTTAATTCTTGCTCAAAAAATTGGTATGAAGGGTGAGCTCAGTCTGTTAAAGAGGCTGAGTTCACATTGTAGTGTTTAATTGGCTGTATTTTTGCCATGTGAAGGACTCAAGGAGGCTGCATTGTTGCTGTGTGAAGGAGGTATGTTCATGTAAATTAGCCTCAATGAAGAGAAGATGATGCCCAACAAGGATTTCTACTACCACAAGTTTTATCAACTAGATTTCTAAACCTATAATGCCTTGAAGGTTCTTTCAATAGGCATGTGGGAAATTGGTAGCCTTCACTCCATACAACCTTACAACACTCTATGCACTACCTAGCCACATATTCCAATTCTTTGCCTTCACCGAGGTATGTTAAATCATTCACTACATCCATAATCACTAAAGGTTCCATAGTTGGATGTTTTTATTATTTTGTACCCTCCTAACTCACATCTTAGTAGAATTACTCATCCCTTTATTGTGTATAGTAAATTGATCCTTCTTAGTGACCTATAATATTGTCACATCTAAGTTTTTTTATACAATTGAAACACCATCAATAACACCCTCAATTTCTTGGTATACATAATGTTGAAGCACATCCATAAGGGGATTGGATTCACATAC
>LPNX011087871.1:14668-45979 GCA_001517045.1 Pseudotsuga menziesii
TATTTGTTAAATTCTCCAATGCTACCAACATATTTTCTATGTGGGAGACACTTTCCAAGTATATGCTTCTGACATTCTTTTCTATATCATACTTCCATATTTTATTATATTTTTATGAATCTGCTAGACTATGAAAGGTTCGGTTTTAAGATTTTTAATCAATCTGCTAGATTATGCCATACATTTATAAGGGCATGCTAATCATCTAATTCTGTCATACATTTATCAGAGTATGCCAATCAATTAATTCTGCCATAATTCTACCAATCTTGATGCCTTAACATCTGTTCAGTAGGATCTATTGGTTATACCTTGAGGAGATTCATGGGATTCATCATTATAGCTTCCATAAATTCTAGTTCAACAACTACCTTAGTATCTATCTCAACAACCACTTTAGTTGCTAGCTTAGCACTTATGGTGGAGGACATATCAGTAGGAACTACAATAGTTTAATATAAACATAATGGATTTAGGTTTGGTTGGTTTATTTGTTGGTAGCATAAATGGCTAGTAAGAAGTCAATAAGATATAGTTGTAACAGGAAAATGTAGGAGCATTATAAGAAAGACAAAATTATCACAAGAAATGGATCACATATTTTGGAAGAAGAGTGTAACTCCTTCCAATTTTTGTTTGATCATAGAGACATTAGAAGACAGAGCTTATGACTCTTTTGGTGTGTTTGGGCTAGACAGATTCAAACTTTTTTCTATAGTATTATGTAATCTCTATTGTAATTTTGTATATTCTTCTTGTATCTCCATATATCTCATTCTCCAATGTAATTTCCCTGTTGATTTAATGAATCCCCTCGAGGAAACCTTTCATCCCATTCATGGGTCATGTGTGATTATTGTTCCTATGTTTCCAATTTGTTACTGTCATTTCCAGTTTGTTATGTTTCCAGTTTGTTATGAAATTTCATTTCTTGAGAATTACCAAGAGTATTGTAAATCTTGAGAGTTGAGGGAGGATACATTTAATATGACACATAAGGAAGAAGGGAACCTGGAGGACTATGTAAAGTGTTTTCAATCTAATTTGCATAGGTATCCACACAACACTCTAGGTGGTGACATCTTGAAGACAATTTTAATTTGAGGGATGCGGGATGAATGGCTGGATATGGTGAACCTAGTGGTAAAAGATGATATATCAAAAGAAATTTATGAGACAATCTATTACTTATGAAAAATATTCTCATGGGGATATTCTATAAGCAAACTAGGAATCAAAGACTTTTCCAACAGAGCCATGAAGTTATCCAATGGAGGAGTAACCTATGTGGAGATTGGAATCTTGTTAAAGGATTTTAAGACTGATATCCTCAACACATTATCTTCCCAGCTATATTTTTTTCAAGGAAATAAAAGACAAATTTGATACTGAGAAGGAACTTGCTATTTTCTTCCCACAATGTAGAAAAAAACATTCCTCAAAGGAATTTTTATTGAAAACTATTGAAATTTGTGGGTGGGATTAGGATCATCCTACAAAATCATGCCCATAACTCCTATGAGTAAAATAAGTGTACCAAGGGACTAGTAAGTTGAGCCATCCTACTTTTTATCCCTGAATAATCCATGGAAATATCAACCACAAGGTATGAACCATGACTCTTCTGCATTTTTTTAATGCTTATAATAATAAATATGGTCCTTGAGAAACATAATTTCCAACTCTGGCATGAAAAAGTCCTCAAAAGTTACAGTACCCTTCACCATGGGTACAATGGTAAAATTAATCAATCCAAAGCCTCTCTTGGTCACAAAACTAGTGTAGTCCTCCCTTCTCGGAAAACAATTCCCAATACAACAACCATAATTACCTTCACAGTTACCTATGCAACCACAATTGCAACTTCCATTGAATGCTCCAATGAATGCTCATGTAATAGGACCTCAATTTCCAATGCAATCCAACCTAAATCCAAATAAGTATACAGTTAAAAAAACTGAAATGTCAACCTTCCTATCCTCTAACATCAACCCTCTAGAGTGTAACAATGTGCACCTTAGTTCTAGGAGGATAATTTACATATGATCACCAAACAACTTGGGAGATGAAGATGTCTGAGTACCCAGTGGGAAATACCCATTTTCATTATTTCCCTCCTCATATCCATCTTCATTTTGGTTTTGGTGTTTCCTATAAAGTTATATTCTCCATTCCCTATGGAGATCAATCCTGACAGGTTGAACAGTGGCATAAAGTCACATCCCCATGTGAGCATTCATGAAATTTGTTCTTCCATCCTCAGACCTTGTTCTCTGGGTCCCCAAAACTTAGCTTTGTCTTTCAGCTCCTCTACACCATTATCAACTTCACATGCTAAGTGCCACTAATTTTTCAAATATTTAACTCTATATAGCCTTCTCTATTGCTCTAGGCTGTCATAGCTTTTCAGTGTTTGGAGATCTTCAATGCAGAGAGCCTCCTTCAGTAGTTTTGACCTGTAAATTTGGGAATCTATATTGTTTTGTGAGGTTAGTGGAGTTATTTTTATCAAATGGGCAGTGGTAGGCAGATGAGCTTTTGGGCTCTTGCTTGTCTGTTCTTTCTTAGTTTTCTTCATCAAGCTGCAGCAGGAGGAAGTGGGTATGTGAAGACAGAGGGCACCCATTTTTCTGTCAATGGGAATGCTCTGTTTGTCAATGGGTTCAACTCTTACTGGTTGATGACTATGGCAACAGATACATCATAGAGGAATAAGGTTACCTCTATTTTTGAAGAAGCTGCAGCTCATGGGCTCAATGTTTCCAGGACTTGGGCTTTCAATGATGGCCAGTACAAGGCATTGCAGACTTCTCCTGGTGTATATGATGAACAAGTCTTTCAGGTTCATGCATGGACCTTAGATCTGCTGACATTGTTTTTTTTTTGTATTTGGGTGGCTGGATCTGCTGACATTGTTTGTTTTTTTGTTTGTGGTGGTTGTTTTGCTTTCTCTGTTTTGTAATGAATGCCCTGGACTTTGTGGTCTTTGAGGCCAATAAGTATGGTCTCAGACTAATACTTAGCCTGACAAACAATTATGTGAACTTATAAGCCACCTACGCCTAATAAGCCCCTACCGCCTGCCTTCACTGATGCCAAAAATTATTCCCCCTTAAAAACAAAACCGACTGCAACATCTACTTCAACATTGACTACTGCTGATCTGCATAATTGACTGCGTAACCGTTTTTCTTAAAACAACAAATTCCTGCTTAGAAAAGATGATAAATTGAGGCTATCCATTGATGAAGACAATTTTACAAGTGTTTATATCGCTGTGCTGTTTTACCCACCAACTTATAAAGAAGGAATTCCTTTCATTTCGTTGCTGGTAGGGAAAGAGCCCCCTGTCCATCCCTTCCCATCCCTTTATCAAATTGTCTACTTATTAATACTCCTATAATACTTATATTCACAGATGATGGATTTATAAACCATTTCTAGATCTGCTTGTGGAGGGAATTCTTTGTTGTGGAGTGGTATTCTCTGATAAAATATTGATTTAGTGCTACTCTAAAGGAGTAAAAAAGCTATTGCTTTCGGGCGGGTTTAGTTGCCTACATGCTTTCCCATGGCCGGGGAAAAAGCTCAGGTGGTGACTAATACTTAGCCTGGCAAAAAATTATGTGAACTTTGGAGGAAAAGCTCAATATGTACAATGGGCTAGCTATGCTGGACAGAATATCCAGAAGATGATTTCTTCACCAATCCCACTGTTAAAAGCTATTATAAGAACCATATTAAGGTAACTGACTGTATGTATGCCATGTTAAGATAACTGACTGTATTTCCTCCAATTAGTTTAAAATAAATTAAAATTTTAAATACCTCTCGAGTCTCAACACTGTCCACAGTCCACAGTCACGCGGCCTCCTGCTCCAGTTCATCCATGTCCACATCTCGCGAGCTCATGAGTCACAACTCTGGCAAATCGTCACAGCAATGGCTCACTGCTCACGAGCTCTCACCATAGTGATCATGGGCTCTCAGCACAAGGATTTATCTCAGCACATGGATGAAGGGTCAAACCTCACGGGCTCTCAGCACACCGGCCAACACACAAGCGGATGGTTCACAGCTCAAGGAGAAGCTCACGCTGTTGAGATGTGGCCGGTTCAGAACGAGGAGGATAAAATAAAAGGGTAAACCGTAAATGCCAAATGGTAAAGGTAAGTCTAGGTTAAAAAGTTTTAGTTTTATTTTTAAATTAAAAATTAAAATTTCATTTTTTTATTTGTTTTTGAATTTTTTATTAAAAAAAAGCAAATTTTGGGGGGGCGTGTGGGACCCCTCATGTTCGAGGGAGGGCGTGTAGAAGTCCCCCCATCATCAGGCTGTGTTTCATCGCGTTTCGTTGAAAAGGGGGCATTGAGAAACGTCTCACATGGAGCCCTCCAGCTCCCGGGGCATGGGAAACGCAGGGGGCGGGCCCCCGACCCTGGGAGGCGCATCCCCGTGGAACACTGCAAAAAACCAAGCTGCCACATGCTATCTAGGGCTTCTAGTACTCCACAATGCACAATGTTCCTCGTATCCGGTAGGCATTCTCCCACTAAGAGAATCCTCCATGTGGCCATCATGCAGTAGGCCCACCGTCCAAGCAAGATATCTTAAATGCCCTAGGGAAGAACATTAAGCCAATGATCATCTAAGGTTGGAATCCTTTGAGTAAGATATTGCAAGTGTGCATAACCATCATGGACCATCTTTCATGCTACAATCCCTCTCATACTATCCAGGGGCTGAAAATCCCCCATGTATGCCAAATTTCATTCCCAAACTTGGTGTAAACAGTTTCAGAGTAACCCGAAAGTTTAACACTTAACAAATGGTAGAATTATTTGTCTTTTCAGTTTATAATCTAGAATCTATAACTTTAGAATTATTTGTTTATATGGTCTATTTTGTAAACATTATATGACAGTTGAGTTTGAACTGTTGACTGTATATTAGAACTCCTTGGTCATGATGCCCTGTTTCTTTACAATGGTTGATGTTTTCTGTTACAATATGTTGATGACAATTGTTATGTTAGAAAAATATAAAAAATAGAAGCAAACAACAATAATAATAGAAGACGAGATTTATGTTGTGTTACCCCCCTGTTTGCGTAGGGTGTTTACCTTCAG
The DNA here is from genome assembly GCA_001517045.1 of Pseudotsuga menziesii. Classification (NCBI taxonomy): domain Eukaryota; kingdom Viridiplantae; phylum Streptophyta; class Pinopsida; order Pinales; family Pinaceae; genus Pseudotsuga; species Pseudotsuga menziesii. The sequence goes on from LPNX011087871.1 coordinate 19,798, forward strand.
TTTTCATGAGGAGTTATGGGCTATTCTCAAGGTTTCTAGGTATGTAGAGGGACAAATTCTATATCTATAAAATTCACAAATGTTTCTACTAGAATTTCCATGTAACTCTCCATTTCTACAAAATCCTACTAATTTAAGTGCTTATGCTCAAATTATGATGCACATTAGTTCCTAGATGCAGATTCTACCTCTACAAATGAACCTTCACCAAGAAGGCCACTCAACTATCAAATATTTCACTTCTCCAAAATTTCTACTTCTTCAATACTTTGACTAATATTCCATGCTTATGTACACTCTCGGAGCCCATGTCCAAAACTAGTTGGGTATCTAATCCATCCATCATATCCAAACCATGAGAATGCACTTTTTCATTCCAAAAGTAGTCACTTCCATTCAAACTTCAGTCTACTTGTATAACATTGTTCAATAAATAAAATGTCTCTACACATTCCTCAATACTATTAAGTCATCCTATCAAACTCAACAAACTTATACAAGGAACCAATATAATGGAACCTTAATTCCCACTAGTATAGCCTTGGGTATAAATCCATGTAAACTAGCCTCAATGAAGAGAAGATGATGCCCAACAAGGATTTCTACCACCACAAGTTTTATCAACTATATTTCTAAACCTATAATGCCTTGAAGGTTCTTTCAATAGGCACATGGGAAATTGGTAGACTTCACTCCATACAACCTTACAACACTCTATGCACTACCTAGCCACATATTCCAATTCTTTGCCTTCACCGAGGTATGTTAAATCATTCACTACGTCCATAATCACTAAAGGTTCCATAGTTGGATGTTTTTATTATTTTGTACCCTCCTAACTCACATCTTAGTAGAATTACTCATCCCTTTATTGTGAATAGTAAATTGATCCTTCTTAGTGACCTCTAAGATTGTCACATCTAAGTTTTTTTATACAATTGAAACACCATCAATAACACCCTCAATTTCTTGGTATACATAATGTTGAAGCACATCCATAAGGGGATTGGATTCACATACCCTTCCTTCAATTAACCCACCATCTTCCAGGTAATATTTATATTGAATGAATGTCTCTTTGCATCGTTGATACACAATAGTTATCTTGTTTTCCATTGAAAAAAATGCATCCTTATGAGTTCTGTTATCTTGTGTATAATCATTAATTCCATAGGATTCACCTTGGAGAATTCCTTTGTCACAAAATCTTGCATCTTCTACTAGTGAAAGATTCAACTTACCTCCAACATCCTTCCCCTCTTTCACTAAAGAACACAATCGAACAACTTTTTCCAAGACTATGTTTGTTAAATTCTCCAATGCTACCAACATATTTTCTATGTGGGAGACACTTTCATGAACACTTAAGGTTCCTTTACCCAAAAATAGGTATTCTTATTGTTGTGTGGAAAAAATGTGTGTTCATGGGATCAATAACTACCTCAATCATCTTCACAATTGAAACTATTGACACCCTCCCCAACTTGTTTATACTCATCATAGGAAAACCACATGTCTTGGTCCCATCCAAGAACATAAAAAAATTTAAAGCGGAAAAACAACTGCTTCGGAAAGTTTCAGAAATCTGATCTTAAGATTATTTTATGTTCATTCAATTGAACCAATTCCAACTCTAAAACACCAAACCCATTCCCCAACCTCAAAAGGTGAAAAAAGAACTACTTCGGTTGCTACCTTCACTACAAATTTCACCATCTTGAATGAGGCCATGCTACTCTTATCCTTACAATAAATTCCTTTAGTAGTTCATTAAATTATAAATATATGGGTTTAAAGTTTGTCTACTAAAAACACCACTTTCAAACAATTGACTATAACGTTCAAAATACAAATTTCATGCCTACTTTCACCTTGAAAACCATGTCCTTGACCTGTTTTCATGAAATTTCATAGACCAATTGCCAAGGAAACTAGAACCTCCAAATCTACCTATGAATCCTTTTATACATGGACTTCTTCCAAGGATTCTAGAATTTCCTTCAAAGAAAATTTAATATGAACATTTTCTTGGTAACAAAGGAAACAAACAATATTCTTACGTCTAAACTTTCACAATCCATAGCCACTTACAATTTTACATAATAATGTAAATCGACTTAAAAAACATCTAGGATAAAATTTTGTGGAATGACATTGCTTAGTGAATAGCGACCAAATTGGAAAGAGCTTAAGGGTTATTGAAAGGTCATTAAATGCAAAATTTAGGACATGTTCTAAGTAGCTCTTAATCATCTCATCCACATTCAAATCATCTATAGTTTAAAGTGAGAATTCTTTGAACCTATTTCCATAGAGGAGTTATCTTGGATTATGTCTTTGAAAGAATGGGGCTGAAGCAGAGGTTGCGCCTCTACTTGGAACCCATTTATGAAATTAAAATATGGAAACACAAAATAAGGTGTACTTGGTTTAATTCTATATTAATCCAAGGTATATTTATTTTCTAACTATATCCCTATGAGGATTAACCATTATTGAATAGGGGAAATTCACTACTTGCCTAGATTTTAGTTTGTGATGTCAATAGTCTCTAAATTCTCCAGCATTAGGATTATAGTTCTTCCACAAAAATATAAGATACCCTTCTTGTGTGAGAGCTAATAACCTATTATCTTTTTTTTCCCAGTAGTTAGTGTGCATCCTCTCATGGTATTCATATATTTTGTAATATAATTGGTAGATATAGTCTAACATTTGACACCATGTCAAAAATTTCCCAATAAAAATAAGGTTCCTTCTTGACGCTTTCTCTATCAGACTAACATTCCCATAGGATTTTAAAATTTCAATGGTGAAGTTGTACCAAAACACTTTTATACTATTACTTATAAAATAAGGTAAACAACTTACGTCACACTCTTCTACCAATTTCCTACACCCTACCACCTCTCCTAAATTAGCATGGGGGAGTTTTACCTTCTCCAAATTGTCGATGAGTTTATTGAAAAAAATACCACATTAGCAACCTTATTCTAACTAATTTCTTCGTGAGAAATTTTACAGTTCCTATGATTTTAACCATTGTTGAGTTTATGTACATTGTAAAGGTCAGGATATCAAGCCTCAACGCAATTTACAAGAGAATGTTTGAATTCTAGATTATGAGCAACATTAAATCTCCTCAAACACACATGTAAGGTTCAATTAATTTTAGAATAGGTTTAGAAGGTCCCCTTTATAAAGAGTATACATATCAAAAAGTGACTTAAACTATTTAATCCTCTGATAGAATAAAAACCCACAAATTTTCCCCCTTTTCTCCAAAAATCAACCTTGTTTAGGGGAGTCAGCTTTAGTAGTTCACACTGATTCAGGTCTCAAAATTCTCACACATACTGATTAGCTTCTCAGGACCTAGATGAGATCATATCATAACGCATCAGTAATTTTGAATGTAGTGGTGTTGGCATTCCCACTAGTAGCTAAGTGGCTTGTTTGGTGAGTGGGGACATGTAACAAAATGTGTTTAGGTGAAGACCCTTGGGTGGGTTGTGGTGAGAGAACTTCAAGCTTCCAAGGAACATGGTGGAATCCCTAAGAGATAGAAATATTTTTTTATTTTCTTCAAGTACTTAATACTTTAGCTTCTACTATCTTTAACCTAGAGCAGCTCTCAACTGACACCTTGGGATTTCTTAGTGAAGAAGGATAGTGGTGGGGTAAGTATTCTCATGCACTCAAAAATAGCCTTGTTAGAATAAAGGAGGAAAAAAATGAACTTGTTTGATCTAAGAGCCTTGTAGGGGGATGATATACAACAAAGTTAGAATATACACCAGGAAAACTTGGGAGTGGACAGGGAACATGTCCACTGTGTCAGAACACATAGTAAAACCTTACTCCTGCTAATACAATGCTCATATTCTTACTCAGTTTGGAAGGAAACTGAGGTTCAAATAGGTTTGAGAAATTAATAGAGAAGGGAGATTGGTGTGAAACACAATAGAAAAGCCTTTCAAATCCTTACTACTCATTGTTGGCTGGGGAATATGGTTGGTAAGTAACTCCAGATTATTTTAAATCATAGTTTTCGTCCACAGGTCTGTGCCACTCAAAGTATGCCAATACTTAAAAGTTTCAAGTGGGTTCAGTATATCAAACCTCCAAGGGTAATAAGAAAATAAGTCATATAGATAGAACTAGAGCTTGGGCTTACTTTGGAGTTGCTGAGGGGGATCCTTTCTTGGGGGAGATGGATGGGGTAAGGCAAGTAGAGATAGACCGAGGGAGCATTGGGAAGGGGAAAGATGATGACCAAGAAGCAGAACCATGGGAAACTAGACTAAAAACCAAGGTAAACTAATGGGGGGTCGGCCAGGACAATTCAGATTGACAATAGTTGAAGTTAAAATCTATTTAATGTTACCTAACGACAAAAATCAATGAATGGAATCAAATTTACAAGTTTTAGTGTCTTGATTCAGCATGTCTTTGAGAGAAGCTAATCAGTATGTGTGAGAATTTTGAGACCTGAATCAGTGTGAACTACTAAAGCTGAATCCCCTGAACAAGGTTGATAGATGGCTTTCTAATGTGGAGAAGTTAATGGTAGTCCCCCATGCTAACACAGTATTTGTAGATGAGGCCAGTTGCAAGGCCTGATGACTTGATAGAATAGATAGACCTTAGTCATGGCTGCATAGCCAAAGGTCTTCTCAATGTAATGTTGGTATTGTAAGGAGTTTTGTGACCTCTCAAATCAAAATGGGTTTACCCAACCAAACCTATGTGTGTGCATTAGGAGTCCTAGTTCTTCTTCTACTATAGGGTAGTTGGTAGTGGGCACCTACTTCCAATGTGGTTTGGGTTTTGGAACTTAACCTGGATGGTAAAATAATAATTAGTTAGTTTTATAATTTTTTTTCAAAGCAACACAACAATTTTCTATAAAAATGGTAAATTAAATCACTCATAACTCATTCTAAGGACACCTATAAATAAAAAAAAATCCTTAAACTTAATTTCCCCCAATTTGACAAATATATTTTGAAATTTTAGTGGCTATACGGCCAAAGACATTGAAATCATCATTTTTGCTCATTTGCCGAGAAGAGAAATTGAGCGATCAGGTCAGGAATTCCAGTCATGGGTTTGAAAACTTCACCTCATAGCGGCGCGTGGGTATCGACCTGCATCTCCTCAAGCTTGATTTTACTAATTTTTCATAAAAGGACTTTCACAGATTATGTTGTGTTGCATCCTGGTCAGGACGAACGTTTTAGGTATTTTCTCAATCTTCTGCAACAATATTTTGTTCGGTTTATTTTCCCTGTATACTCCATCCCTGTAAACTTCACACAGGGTCGATTTCACTGATTTTTCGTAAAGGGACTTTCACATATTAGGTTGTGTTGCATTCTGGTCAGGACAAACGTTTTAGGTATCTTAAGTATTAAAATCAATCAAAGCATATGTCTTGTTCTTAAGAAATAAAACCCGTAATGTTTTTGAAAAATCGTGAACAAGACTGATACATAGAAGGGTAAAGTAAGCCTTCATATCATCACCTACAGCCAGTCCATTTGAATAAGAATTTGGTCAACAATATTCTTGTTTGTTTGGTTGTTGTTTATTACTTAGTACAATTACCTTGAAAACAGTTCAACAACGTTACCTTCTCATTCACTTGTGAACAATGACATTAAGGGCAGCATTGATATGCATGTTATGGCTTAAATGACCTTGTAGGCTTGCAGTGATTCCCATACAAGAGTGCTGGGTACTATACACCACCACTTTGGTTTTGTACTATACACCACCATTAGGCATCTTGTTTTTATTTTTCACTTTCAGTACCTGTGTATGTTATCCATCATTGGACATAAGAATACATTGAAAAAAACGCATCATAGTTTAATTAGCATTTCAATTTCAATCTCTATAATAGGTAGTGCCCTGTTATTTTCCAACTGTTTTGTTTTGTTGTTATATTAGCAGTGTATAGACATTTTCTTCATTACAATTCAGTTGTGATTCCCATACAAGAGTGCTGGGTACTATACACCACCACTTTGGTTTTGTACTACACACCACCATTAGGCATCTTTCTTTTATTTTTCACTTTTATTTTTCACTTTCAACCAGTGATTCCCAGTGAGTGGGAGAGACATACTGAATAAAAATCACTCTTTTTAAAACCAGACATTGTCCACCCCAGTGGGAGAGAGACACAATGGCCAATTGCAAAAGGGTCTGGAGCAATCGCAAAAAACCCAGTGAGTCCACTAATTTTCAACCAAATGTTTGGTCTCCTCTGTCAATTGAGTGATTCCCAGTGAGTGATTGATATTGATATTCAACCAATTGTATGTATGTTATCCTCTGTCAATTGATATTCAACCACTTGTAGGCTTGCAGTGATTCCCATACAAGAGTGTTGGGTTCTATACACCACCACTTTGGTTTTGTACTATACACCACCATTAGGCATCTTGCTTTTATTTTTCACTTTCAGTGCCTATGTATGTTATCCATCATTGGACATAAGAATACATTGAGAAAAACGCATCGTAGTTTAATTAGCATTTCAATTTCAATCTCTATCATAGGTAGTGCCCTGTTATTTTCCTACTGTTTTGTTTTCTTGTTATATTAGCAATGTATAGACATTTACTTCATTACAATTCAGTTTTGATTTGATTATCATTTAACTTTGTCTAAATTGCAATTCAATTTTGTTCTTTAAGTTAATGTGGGTAATCAAAGCTCAGAGTGACTTTACCCTTCTATGTATCAATCTTATGGGCAGATGTTTCTATGTTTATTGGTTTTCATTTTTTTTCACATTATGTTCTATGCATACAAATTTCTGCGTGCCCCAGCTCAGAGACCATGTTCAGTTATCATCAAATTCAACCTGCAATTAAATACAGTTCCATGTTTATCTATTACGTCTTGAATCCAATCTTCAAACTAGACATCACTCTTTTTAAAACCAGACATCGTCCACCCAGTGGGAAAGAGCCACAATGGCCAATTGCAAAAGGGTCTGGAGGAATCACAAAAAACCCAAGCTGACCACTAATTTTCAACCAAATGTTTGGTCTCCTCTGTCAATTGAGTGATTCCTAGTGAGTGATTGATATTGATATACTGAATAAAAATCACTCTTTTTAAAACCACATACTGAATAAAAAATCACTCTTTTTAAAACCAGACATCGTCCACCCCAGTGGGAGAGAGCCACAATGGCCAATTCCAAAAGGGTCTGGAGCAATCACAAAAAACCCAGGCTGACCACTAATTTTCAACCAAATGTTTGGTCTCCTCTGTCAATTGAGTGATTCCCAGTGAGTGATTGATATTGATATTGAACCAATTGTATTTATGTCATCCATCATTGGACTAATTTTCAACCAAATGTTTGGTCTCCTCTATGAGTGGGAGAGACATACTGAATCAAAATCACTCTTTTTAAAACCAGACATTGTGCACCCTAGTGGGAGAGAGCCACAATGGCCAATTGCAAAAGGGTCTGGAGCAATCACAAAAAACCCAGGCTGACCACTAATTCTCAACCAAATGTTTGGTCTCCTCTGTCAATTGAGTGATTCCCAGTGAGTGATTGATATTGATATTCAACCAATTGTATGTATGTCATCCATCATTGGACTAATTTTCAACCAAATGTTTGGTCTCCTCTGTGAGTGGGAGAGACATACTGAATAAAAATCACTCTTTTTAAAACCAAACATTGTCCACCCCAGTGGGAGAGAGCCACAATGGGCAATTGCAAAAGGGTCTGGAGCAATCACAAAAAACCCAGGCTGACCACTAATTTTCAACCAAATGTTTGGTCTCCTCTGTCAATTGAGTGATTCCCAGTGAGTGATTGATATTGATATTCAACCAATTGTATGTATGTTATCCATCATTGGACTAATTTTCAACCAAATGTTTGGTCTCCTCTGTCAATTGAGTGAGTCCTAGTGAGTGATTGATATTGATATTCAACCAATTGTATGTATGTTATCCTCTGTCAATTGATATTCAACCAATTGTAGGCTTGCAGTGATTCCCATACAAGAGTGATGTGTACTATACACCACCATTAGGCATCTTGATTTTATTTTTCACTTTCAGTACCTGTGTATGTTATCCATCATTGGACATAGGAATACATTGAAAAAAACACATCATAGTTTAATTAGCATTTCAATTTCAATCTCTATCATAGGTAGTGCCCTGTTAGTTTCCTACTGTTTTGTTTTCTTGTTATATTAGCATTGTATAGACATTTACTTCATTACAATTCAGTTTTGATTTGATTATCATTTAACTTTGTCTAAATTGCAATTCAATTTTGTTCTTTAAGTTAATGTGGGTAATCAAAGCTCAGAGTGACTTCTTCTATGTATCAATCTTATGGGCAGATGTTTCTATGTTTATTGGTTTTCATTTTTTTTCACATTATGTTCTATGCATACAAATTTCTGCGTTCCCCAGCTTAGAGACCATGTTCAGTTATCATCAAATTCAACCTGCAATTAAATATAGTTGCATGTTTATCTATTACGTCTTGAATCCAATATTCAAACCAGACATCACTCTTTTTAAAACCAGACATCATCCACCCAGTGGGAGAGAGCCACAATGGCCAATTGCAAAAGGGTCTGGAGCAATCACAAAAAACCCAAGCTGACCACTAATTTTCAACCAAATGTTTGGTCTCCTCTTTCAATTGAGTGATTCCTAGTGAGTGATTGATATTTATATACTGAATAAAAATCACTCTTTTTAAAACCACATACTGAATAAAAAATCACTCTTTTTAAAACCAGACATCGTCCACCCCAGTGGGAGAGAGCCACAATGGCCAATTGCAAAAGGTTCTGGAGAAATCACAAAAAACCCAGGCTGACCACTAATTTTCAACCAAATGTTTGGTCTCCTCTATCAATTGAGTAATTCCCAGTGAGTGATTGATATTGATATTCAACCAATTGTATGTATGTCATCCATCATTGGACTAATTTTCAACCAAATGTTTGGTCTCCTCTGTGAGTGGGAGAGACATACTGAATAAAAATCACTCTTTTTAAAACCAGACATTGTCCACCCCAGTGGGAGAGAGCCACAATGGCCAATTGCAAAGGGGTCTGGAGCAATCACAAAAAACCCAGGCTGACAACTAATTTTCAACCAAATGTTTGGTCTCCTCTGTCAATTGAGTGATTCCCAGTGAGTGATTGATATTGATATTCAACCAATTATATATATGTCATCCATCATTGGACTAATTTTCAACCAAATGTTTGGTCTCGTTTGTGAGTGGGAGAGACATACTGAATAAAAATCACTCTTTTTAAAACCAGACATTGTCCACCCCAGTGGGAGAGAGCCACAATGGCCAATTGCAAAATGGTCTGGAGCAATCACAAAAAACCCAGGCTGACCACTAATTTTCAACCAAATGTTTGGTCTCCTCTGTCAATTGAGTGATTCCCAGTGAGTGATTGATATTGATATTCAACCAATTTTATGTATGTTATCCATCATTGGACTAAGTTTCAACCAAATGTTTGGTCTCCTCTGTCAATTGAGTGATTCCCAGTGAGTGATTGATATTGATATTCAACCAATTTTATGTATGTTATCCATCATTGGACTAATTTTCAACCAAATGTTTGGTCTCCTTTGTCAATTGAGTGATTCCCAGTGAGTGATTGATATTGATATTCAACCAATTGTATGTATGTTATCCTCTGTCAATTGATATTCAACCAATTGTATGTATGTTATCCTCTGTCAATTGATATTCAACCAATTGTAGGCTTGCAGTGATTCCCATACAAGAGTGTTGGGTTCTATACACCACCACTTTGGTTTTGTACTATACACCACCATTAGTCATCTTGCTTTTATTTTTCACTTTCAGTACCTGTGTATGTTATCCATCATTGGACATAAGAATACATTGAAAAAAACGCATCATAGTTTGATTAGCATTTCAATTTCAATCTCTATCATAGGTAGTGCCCTGTTATTTTCCTACTGTTTTGTTTTCTTATTATATTAGTAGTGTATAGACATTTACTTCATTACAATTCAGTTTTGATTGATTATCATTTGACTTTGTCTAAATTGCAATTCAATTTTGTTCTTTAAGTTAATGTGGGTAATCAAAGCTCAGAGTGACTTTACCCTTCTATGTATCAATCTTATGGGCAGATGTTTCTATGTTTATTAGTTTTCATTTTTTTTCACATTATGTTCTATGCATACAAATTTCTGCGTGCCCTAGCTCAGAAACCATGTTCACTTATCATCAAATTCAACCTGCAATTAAATACAGTTCCATGTTTATCTATTAAGTCTTGAATCCAATCTTCAAAATTCTGTTACTACTAGATGTTGATTTGCATTCTACGTTGTCTAGTTCAATTCTTTTGATCGACTTTCATTCAACATACAGTTATATTATATCCATCGCTATTGCATCCTAAAAAAGGTACATAAAGGAACAAGCCTAAAGGGAATATGATCCAATGTGAAAACATGGAATATGGGAATTTGGGAAGTGCCTTAAGGAAAAATGCAGTATTTGTAAATGGTCTACAATAAAAAAGTATGAACACGATGCTTAAGTTGACAAGCACAGAGCAAGGTTAGTGAATAAGGTATTGCATAGAAAGAAGGTATTGAGACTCAAGGAAACCTTGGAACCACTGACATAGATGAATGCCAATTAGACTAAGGGTGCTACCCACTTCTCTAGAACTGGATTGTGAACATACCTCCTTCACACAGCATATACTTGGACTGTGAACATACCTCCTTCACACAGCAACAATGCAGCCTCCTTGAGTCCTTCACATGGCAAAAACACAGCTAATAAAACACTACAATGTGAACTCAGCCTCTTTAACAGACTGAGCTCACCCTTCATACCAATTTTGATTTGATTATCATTTGACTTTGTCTAAATTGCAATTCAATTTTGTTCTTTAAGTTAATGTGGGTAATCAAAGCTCAGAGTGACTTTACCCTTCTATGTATCAATCTTATGGGCTGTTTGCTTTGGTCTCATTTCAGGCTCAATAGGAGAAACGATTCCTTGTTATGTTGTATTATCCCATTTGACAACGCATTTTGGAACCAAATCCTACTTGGGAAAATTGCTTACGAGTAGCCAGCAGTGCATGGGAGGAAGTGGTATCAAGTTAAGATTGAATATTCTTTTGCATGGTGTCAAGTATCTCTTCCTTCTTCCTTAATTATATCATAAATCCTTGACAAAGAAAATCTGTTTTTATATCAGTCTCCTTAATATGTATAGTCCAATGAGCCTCAATGACTCTGAGCCATTATAGAGTAACACCATCGACTACCAAAATCATGATCCAGATTCCAAACTAGACAAAAATCATCAGTCATATGGAGAAGGCACATGGCATAGAACTGGAGCACATCTGACACCAACTCCATCAAATTAAGTCATCCTGATCTGTCAGTTGAACGATGCCTGCTAACTGTCTTAAGTTCTATAACTTCTAGGGATTCAACACAGCCTGCTATCTCCCTTCATCATTTTTATTTTTGAAAATACTCTTTTTAAGACATTTAACCACAACCACAAAGAATTTTAAATCCAAATTTTAGTGACTACTTCCATGCTTGCGGCCATTAGAACAGACTCTTATGGGGTCATCTCTTCTTTATTAGAACTAGGTTGACACCGATACCAATATAAGTACCTTAATGGAAACTTAGAAACTCTCATTTATAGAATAAAAGTAAACTAAATAGATCATTTTATTAAAGGCTTGAGTTTGGAGAATTGCAACAAGCTAACTGACCAAGGGTTATCGTGGACTTCGATCGGAATTGGTTGACTACATGGTTCATGAACCTGTTTACTAAGAATTCTGTAGAAATTCATTATCTATGGGTCATCATCTATCAATGCTTCTCGGTTCTCTTTGCATTATTGAATTTAATTTTGAAAATATTGTTTCTCTATCATCTCTTTTTTTAAACAATTTTCAATTTCTTTCACCAATTTCCTGAAGCTAGAACACAGATGGACTATGTGGGTTTTCCGCACTTTAGTTGTCTCTTTCCTTCATAGTATAATTCTTGGGTATATAAATCCAAATTTAAGTATTTTGCAGTTGTGTTTTAGTTGGAAAACATGTTTTCAATTTTGTTGCATTCTTTTTAACAGGCACTTGACCCAATTGTACATCATCCATATGATTATGCATCTGATATAGGACATTCACATAATAGTCTTTCCAAGGAAAATTGAGGCACCTGATCTTCAAATTTTTTTGTTTTTGTACCCTTTCCTCTCCGTTTAGCAACTTGATAGTTGTCTTCAATGCAATACGCTATAATAAAAGCCAATTTTTCTTCTAGAAACAGTATGACTCTGTCTTTGGATTCACCATTGTTTGGTACCCATAAAAGTCTTGGAAGTTCTCTGGATTTGAAATAGCTTAGTCCTTTCCTGTGCTCATATTTCATTTTGCAAAATTTTCTTTTGCAATCATGTTAAGATAACATATCTGCCAATTTTTTTGGTTGTGCTCAAATATAGGCATGATTATTACTTTATAAAATCTGCTCTCTTGATCCCTACATCTGAAATTTTCCTATACTCAAGGGAAGACCTAAGCTGGTAATTATCCAATCAAATCCATTGAATGTTAGTTTGTCTATTCACAACATATAAGGAATTCAGTTCTTTTGCATGAAGTGTAGTTTGAAGGTTTTGTTTCTTCGCAGTTTTTTCCTCCGTCCTCATCTTGTAGCCTCTCTATCTTGATTTTTATATGGGATTTTGGTTAAGAATTATTTCTTTCTTTCTTTTACTAGTTGATGCTTCCAAAAAAATAGATGTATGTTTATGTGTCTTACAAGTGTAAGTGACATTTAAACGTGTATCGAAGGTTTTAATATTCTCATAATATTTATACTTAAAGTGTTTGGTTTGTGCCGGACAACAAAATGATCTTGTATTAGTTGTTTGGTGTTTGGTGAGTGTTGGTAAACAATGAATATCTACTCCCCTTGCTCAATATGTAGTGAGTGTTGATCAACAAAGAAAATATTTTAGTGCTTGATTGTGTAATATCACCTTGCATTTCTTTTGTCGAGTTGTCGGTCAACACACCTACTATTGTTTGGGTGATAGACACTGAGTTGGTGTATTAGACCTAATTATTTGTGGCACAAGGGACAACCTTTGCTGATAGGGATTCTTATTGATAGGTATTTTTTAGCATATGCTTGGGATAGTTTACTATGAGATATGTTACTCTCTTCATCATACATTTTATATGTTTTTTCTGCATCTCCTAATTTAGATATTGATGTTCTGCATTTGTGCAAGCTGGAACCTCTCTTCTTCCTCCCAACTGGAATCAAAGCTTAGCTGCCATTGTAACTGAGTAGATTTAGTTTGAACACATGAAGTTTCTTTGTTAAACTTAGAATATTGGATTGCAGTTCTACAATTTTTGTTAGTAATACCACTCCCTTTCTATTTCTATTCCCACTGTAGACTCATTTATGTGATTTTGGATCTGTGAAGAACAGTTTCCTGATTACTGACCAAGGTTGCTTGCTTCAACTTGAATCAGATGTAATTCACAGAATGCAAAGTGTTTTACAGCCTCAGTCAGGGAACATATCTGTTACTTCATGTGTCTTCATGTTACACTCTCACCAACCAAGGAGTGTAACATTAAGACACCATTTCCAATCTCCAATATCTTTGTTGATTCTGTAACAATAGATGTAGTTAGGGAAGAAAATATGGTAGTTTCTGTGTTGCTGTAATCACCCCAAATAGATCCCAAACATTCTATACCCTTGCTTGCCTTTTCCAGTCAAGTCTTCACTATTATTTTGGGGTTCATTAGTTCTCAAGCATATTCCATGTATATATCATGTATAACATCATTCAGACATGAACCAGAACCAAGAATTTAGTTAATAATCATAGTTGGCTAGTTTGGGCATGCATTCAGTTCCAAGACTCCAAGTGACAATGCAAAGCCTTAGACAAACTTGAGCAAGAGGAATCCTAATTTTTTTGGTGATTTATCAATGGGATGAGGGATCCTAATCTTGCCATGCCTGATTCAGTAGTACTTTGACTATTTGGTTGGAAGTCACTTAGCTTTCTAATTCAGGTGACACCTAGCCAATGTTTTGAACAGCAATTTTAACAAATCTTTTCAAGAGGTGGAAATGGTCATTTCACTGCCTCAAGCTGTCAGCAACATGGAAGCTGAAGTTCAACGTCTGAATGATGTAATTAGTGCACCAGTAGGGAGTAACGTTGGGTATTGTGAGTAGAAGTATCTAAGTGGTTTTAAGGGGAAGGAAATTCTGTTACATTCATTTTCATTCTTATAGTGCACCTTCATTTTCCTTCTTATGAAAATCATTAGTGCACCAGTAGGAAGTAATGTTGGATATTGTGAGTAGAAGTATCTAAGTGGTTTTAAGGGGAAGGAAATCCCCTTAAAACCATAAGTGCTAAGCTAGCAACTAAAGTGGTTGTTGAGATAGATACTAAGGCAGTTGTTGAACTAGAATTTATGGAAGCTATGATGATGAATCCCATGAATCTCCTTAAGGTATAACCAATAGATCCTACTGAGTAGATGTTAAGGCATTGAACTTTGAAATATTCTTCCAATTATTTCCCACTGAGTACTCAGACATCTTCATCTCCCAAATTCACATATCTAGGTTTTTGTTGTGACTGTAAGAGGATGGCAGCAAATTTCTGAAAACAGAGCAAATATTAGAAAGTAGCCCAAAATTGTCAAGCAATTTATCTAAGATAACCTGGCCTCTGATACCACCTTCTATACCTTCAAATTGTAGGTCATCATTTACACAATAGTTAATTATAGACTCACAATATTGTCTAGGATAGAGTTTTCCATTTCCATCCCAAGGAGATGTAAGGCCTCAATTAAGGAATTCATTGAAGATGGCTTAAGAGAAATAACATCCTTGGCCAACTAAATGGATTTATTGTACAATATTTGTACCAAATTATTCTTTGTGATCAATTTTGAATCTTTCATGTTGATTTTGGTTATATGTGTTATTTCCATTGCCTCCAGTTCTTCACCAGTATTGAAATTTAGAATATCCATGACTAATATGGAGATTTATGTCTTATTCTCTAACTCTATGAAGGTCCTTTTGGAATCCTATATTGTAGTGCCTACCAAGTTCCATTCATGCTATCATTCCTCAGTCCACCACTCAAAAACACTTCTCTTAAAGCAAATTTTTCACTATCATTATATATATTTCATATGTGGCATACTTTCGTTTCATTGCCTAGAACTTATACTCTTGTTGTTAGTGCAGGTTCTAGAGACTACTGATACACTAGGAGAAGTGACAGAAAGTGTTGATTACTATGTTGATGGGTGTACAATCTTAGCAGGCAACTTATTTTGCAGGTAAGAACAGTCTGTGATGAATTTTTATGGTTTTTCTATCTCTCAAGGTTGATCCAAATAATGGTTGTTATAACTCATGAGTCACAACTAAGGATCTAAGGTTTCTCTTTCTCCTTTCTTAGTGGATGTTGGTAAGATATTTTAATTTTCTTATTTGATGTTGTTATTGTGCACCTTAAGCAAGGAAAGTTAGGGATTTACTTGCATCTTGTCACTTGACTTGCTTTGATCCACCTGGAGACAATGTTCCCATGCTTGATTAAGAGTCCTATTAGGTTTGGACTTAGGCACCATGGATAATAATCAAGATTGGTGGAATTGAAGCAGTTGGTAAGGCTGAGGGTAAACTATGGAGGATGGGTACAAATTCATCAAAAAAATGAGCTACTTACCAGAAAGCCTAGCATTACTGGTAAATGATCTCTAAGGAGTGTGGGCATAAACTTCTACTATCTACTGGAATTCTGATCCATAGTGATCTAATACAAATTCGTCCAAAGGATGGACCTAAAGAGTAAAATATCTTGGGGAGAAAACAGATATCATACAAGAATACTTTAAATTTCTTGGTTGGAAATCTTGAAAAATGACAAGTAGGAACACTTGGTTGGGTAAATCTAGGAGAGCTATTGACATGAGAAATTGTATCAAGAGACGCTAACCAACATCCCATTGGCACACCCGCAATCACTAAAGAAGCATGCCAACTATCACCAAAATTTTATCACAAAATAAGCATGTAATTTTAAATAAAAGGATAAGATGTGAGTTTGTTAAACAACTGTACTTCATCAACAGTTGTGTAATAACTAAAAGGTAGTTCCAACAGCTGGCTGATTAGCTGTCAATTCAGCCTAGGCCAGGTGGTGGAGAGTAGGAGTGTTATCCTCAATTCAAGTTTCTCACAACATTTTACTAATCAGAAAGATTGGTATATTGATTTTTTTGAGGACAAATCCAACTCTAATTCTGTATTCAAGTGGTGGAGAAAATGCAGAGTTGAGAAGTGGGAAAGTTTAGATGAGATGTAAGAGGTTGTTATTTATGACGATGTCCTTGGTTCACATAAAAAATTATTTTTTGTTAGTTGGATAATGAAGCATAGCCCATAGTTCAATGTTTTCCTTAAGTAATAATCAAATTTTAATTGCTGACAAGAAGTGCAAGAAGATGATTTATAAGTGCCAAAGTGGTTCCAGAAGTGGCACCATTACTGCATGTTCCAAGATTTTGCACATTGGCTCCCACCAAAGGCTGGGGCCGGTTAACCATGCTACACCCTACAGGATTAGGCCCTACGAGACCAGACCCTATAAGGTCAGACCCAACCGTACCAGACACCGTTGGATTAGACCATGTTTCTTTCCATAACCAGGTTTATCACCACCATGAAATAATAGAGATCCAAAGCTAGCAGCTGTTCGTGATCCCGATTCATCAGTTCCATATCTAGATCCAAATCGATACCCACCCGGCTCTTACACGGCATTATTTCATAGGTGCATCATAGGTGTACTCCCTGTGGGCTATGGATGATGTGGCCATGCGTAGTTTGGGAGACTCAGCTCTGGTGTTGTAAAGCATACATGTATTAGAAACTAATGATGTAATTACATATATGCAATGCTCATTCCATAGGCATAGGTTGTTGGATCGAAGTTTTGAAAAGACCTAACTTCAGGGAAGGGTTGGTAAAAAGAAAAGGGTAGTAGGTAACAGTTAAGTAAAGGGAAGGTAGCAAGGGTAAAGGTTCAATGCTCTGTGCCCACGCACCCAAGCAAGCCACTCTTCCAATATCCACTTCACCCAATACATAAAATGGATGGAAAGAGCTACACACCTTGTTAAATAGCTTCGGCTTTTTCGCTTCTTCGACTATGCTTCGCTGTGCTGTGATGATTCATTTAATCATCCTGTATTGCAGTTGTGTTGTTCTTTTCATCCCCTTCCCCCGGTGGGGGTAACCACACTAGTTATTTTTTTGTTGCTTCATCTTTCTCTCTCCAGCAGTACCTCATAGGTTGGTTCCCCAGGTTGCCTCTGACCCACACACACTACAGAGCAAGTATCATTGCATTTTGAAGTGTTTTTACCCTCGAAAGTCCAGGTCTATTAATCTAAGAATACCGAACATCTCCTTGAATTTCCGAACCCAACCTGAACTGTAACCTCGAACTATACGGAGCCTTGGGAATGTGATTACCTGGGTGGGATAGATGGAGGGAATGAATGACCAAGCATTATATACAATGATTCACAAGAGGTATAGGTTCATATGCCAGTCAGACATAATTGATCTTAGCCAAAAGGGATATCTAGTCATAGCATCCATACATACGATTGCCTGGAAATATTTGGATTGATGGCCAACACCTTTTGAGAGGGCTGGTCCAACGGACTACAGATAAAATCTTTCGAGATGGGTGCTGAGGTTAGGTGTTTCTGAATTTTCTATTTATTGAGAACTTATTGAATCCGCTGATGATGTTGGCCGAAAGGAGCAGACAGGGGAAATGAAATAGTCCACAGCATTAGGTGCACCCATTCACCAATCACACATTCCAAGTTGACCACAGACCTGAGAAAGAAACATGTGCCACTCGTTCACACACGATACCTGTAATCAAATAACTCCCTCATCCCTCAACAAACACCCCCGTCTCCACATGCCTAATGAGATAAGTTCAACATAAGCACATACCCGAAAGAGAAGAAACCCTTCACATAAAATACCCAGTAAACATCACGCCATATCCGAGAGTGGTAACCCAACGAATATTCTATGCGCAGTTAGTGAATAAATGTTGTGCAGTTAGTGAATGGCACTTAAGTGATTTGCTTCTGTGAACGGCTTATGTTAACGGCTTCGTGCTGTGAATTACACGGGGCTAGATGCATGCTCTGTGAATGGCTTATGTTTGTTGTGACATGGATTCTGTTAATAGCTTCATGTAGGTAGTCTCATTCATGCTCGTCAGGGGTAGTGCCAGTCAGGCAGGTGGGGCATGTTGTCCCAGTTTGAGGTGTAGCACCCATCCCCCCTAACTCCCTTAGGGGGGATGGTGCCAGGGTTTGTTTCAATTGGTGGATGGTAAAAAAAGTTGGCAGTTAGCAGATTCATTATGCTTTATCTGTTCATTTTCATGAAAGAGAGAAAGACACTTAAGGAGGGTGAATAGGAGGCAATGAAGTAAAATGGTGCTTTCTCAAAGAAGAAAACACAAAAATTTGATATCTTGAAGTGCCAAGATGTTGAAAATTTGATATTTTGGAATAAGTTGCAAATGGGTTAAATGGGTTGTTTTTTTTTAGGGAGTATAGGGTGGTAACCAAGCTGAGTAACCAAGGATATAAGCCAATCCAAGTAGCCAAGTGAGTAGCTATGGATCCAGAGCCTTACTAGTCAGCTATAGAAGTGGGGGAAAGGGTCCAAGGGAATTCCTACCCATCAGAGGGAAACTTTCTTTTTGTTCTGCAACCTCTCCCTCCTAGCCTGTAACCCTAAAACGAGAAGGTTTCGAAATATGTACATCCTCCCCCACAAAAAAACATGGATTCTTTGGGTTTTATATAAGTTTTTACACGGGTAATAAGCGTCAAGATAACCCATCGAAATGAAAAGTTACACATATATATAGTCTAAGTTCGAGTTTAGCTCCGCAAGAAACCATAACCTGCAGTGCTGAGAAGGCGGAATATGTATTGGACAAAGTTGAAGATACTTACTTGGGGGTTACTGCTGAGTTGGCTAGGAAGCCTTTGAGAAAGATTTCACAATTGTCTTGTGGGGATCATTTTCGACTATAAATTAGCAGTAACAAGACATAACCTTTGAATATGGGATGAATCTAAGGGTTGAAATACATTTTTGGGCATGTTTCAGTCTTAAAAAGTGATGAATAACAACATTAAACTAGTTTTGGTAAGTTCTAGTCCAATTTTGATGGTTAAAGCTCCAATTTTGGGCATGAGCAGGGATGGTAAGAGAACTCAATTCTCATTTACAAACTATTTGGAGGGGTTTTGAGTGCATTGTGTGCCCTAGAATAACAATATAAAAATTTTATATAGCCTTTTGTATTAGAAAAGGTGACAAAAGTATAAACAATAGTCATAAAATCCTCAAAAAATCCAGGTTTGATGTGTGTTAGGGATTCATGTGTATGAAACGAAAGCCCTACAGGGGGTGATTTACCTGTGTGACCATTCATGCCTTGTTTGGAGTATTGTTCAACTTGCGTGGGGCACTCATGGAAAGTTTGGATAGGTTTGCATGGTAGATTGTGAAGCAATTGTTGTATTAGCATTTGGATCCTTCAGTCAAGTTCAATCCTTGAATCATTACATAAGTGGAATCCAACAAAGCGTTTGCTCCATATATCTATGGAATTTAACTTAATAAAGGTGCACAATATGGAAGTTTATGAGAAGTTTTGGAGCTTGGGTCTCCTTTTGTTTAGTATATGTGACTTCAGGAAATAAAATTATAAAGATAACCAGCAAGTTTTCTAGTTCTTCTCATAGATATGAATATTTCAATTTGGAAATGTCCTATATGCTTGGAGGGGAGGCTGGATGAAACTAGTAAACACTTTTTTGTTGCTGTTTCAAAAGGATTAGCTTTATAAGTCAATATAATGTACAAAGAGTAATCCTTTACATCATTGAATTTTCTCTTACCACCACAATGAGGAAGGAAATCATATCCAACTGGGCTGTAATAGTAGATGACACAATGTACTCTCCTAGAAAGGAATGAAATCTAACTCCAGCTAGATTTTTATCATGGTGTAATGTATTTGATAACAATGTGGCTGTGTTAGAAGGAAAACTACCTTATGAAAGCTAACATACATTACTTTTACTGACCCTGCAATGTTTTAAGAACAAAAACTAACTCTAGTTAGATTTCCATCATTGTGCATTGTGATTGATGACAATGTGGTTGTGCTAGATGAAAAGCTACATTATAAAATCTAACACACATTAGATTTCACTCATCGTGCAATGATTTAAGGATGAAAGCTAACTTCAGCTTGATTTCCATCACGGTGCAATGTGATCAATGACGATGTGTTGTGTTAGATGGAAAACTACGTTATGAAAGCTAACACACATTATCTTTCACTCATTGTGCCATGTTGTTAGAAGGAAAGCTAACTCCAGCTAGATTTGCATCATGGTGTAATGTATTTGATGACATTGTGGCTGTGTTAGATAGAAAAATACCTTACAAAAGCTAACACACATTAGTTATTACTCACCATGCAACGTTTTAAGAACGAAAGCTAACTCTAGCTAGATTTCCAAAATGGTGCATTTTGATTAATGACAGTGTGGTTGTGTTATATAGAAAACTACATTATGAAAGTTAACACACATTATATTTCACTCACCGTGTAAATATTTAATGTTGAAAGCTAACTCCAGCTAGATTTCCATCATGGTGCAATGTGACAATGTGGTTGTGTTAGATGGAAAACTACCTTATGAAAGCTAATACACATTGGCTTTCACTTATCGTGCCATGTTGTTAAAATAAATATAACTCCAACTAGATTTTCATCATGGTGTAATGAGCTAACACACATAAGCTTTCATTTATAGTGCCATGTTGTTAGAATGAAGGCTAACTCCAACTAGATTTTCATCATGGTGTAATGTATTTGATGAAAATGTGGTTGTGCTAGATGAAAAACTACATTATGAAGGCTAATAGACATTAGCTTTACTCACGGTGCAATGTTTTAAGAATGAAAGCTAACTCCAGCTAGATTTCCATAATGGTGCATTGTGACTGATGATAATGTGGTTGTGCTAGATGATAAAATACACTATGAAAGCTTACACACATTAGATTTCACTCATCGTGCAACGATTTAAGGATGAAAGCTAACTCCAGCTAGAATTCCAACACGATGCAATGTGCTTGATGACAATGTGGTTGTGTTACATGGAAAACTACCTTATGAAAGCTAACACACATTAGCTTTCACTCATTGTGCCATGTTGTTTAAAGGAAAGCTAACTCCAGCTAGATTTCCACCATGGTGTAATGAGCTAACACATATAAACTTTTCCTTATAGTGCCATGTTGTTAGAGGAAAGCTAACTCCAACTATATTTTCATCATGGTGTAATGTATTTGATAACAATGTGGCTGTGTTAGATGAAAAACTACCTTATGAAAGCTAACATACGTTAGTTTTATTGACCATGCAATGTTTGAAGAACGAAAGCTAACTCTAGCTAGATTTCCATCATAGTTCAATGTGATTGATGATAATGTGGTTGTGCTAGATGGAAAACTACATTATGAAAGCTAACACATTAGATTTCACTCACTGTGCAATGATTTAAGGATGAAAGCTAACTCCAGCTAGATTTCCATTACAGTGCAATGTGATCAATGACGATGTGTTGTGTTAGATGGAAAACTACCTTATGAAAGCTAACACACATTATCTTTAACTCACCATGCCATGTTAGAAGGAAAACTAACTCCACTATATTTGCATCATGGTGTAATGTATTTGATGACAATGTGGTTGTGTTAGATAAAAAACTACTTTACAAAAGCTAACACATATTAGCTATTACTCACTGTGCAATGTTTTAAGAACGAAAACTAACTCTAGCTAGATTTCCAAAATGATGCATTTTGATTGATGACAATGTGGTTGTGCTAAATGAAAAAATACATTATGAAAGGTAACATAAATTATATTTCATTCATTGTGCAATGATTTAAGGTTGAAAGATAACTCCAACAATATTTCCATCACGGTGTAATGAGACAATGTGGCAGTGTTAGATTAAAAACTACTTTATGGAAGCTAACAAACATTAGCCTTTACTCACTATGCAATGTTTTAAGAATGAAAGCTAACCCCAGCTATATTTTTATCATGGTGCATTGTGACTTATGACAATGTGACTTTGTTAGATAGAAAAATACACTATGAAATCTTACACACATTAGATTTCATTCACCGTGTAATGATTTAAGGATGAAAGCTAACTTCAACTAGATTTCCAACACAACGCAATGTGATTGATGACAATGGGATTGTTTTACATGGAAAACTACATTATGAAAGCTAACACACATTATCTATAACTCATCGCATCATGGTGTAATGAGCTAACACACAAGCTTTCCCTTATAGTGCCATCTTATTAGAAGGAAAACTAGCTCTAGCTAGATTTTCATCATGATGTATTGTGTGTGATAACAATGTGGATGTCCTAGATGGAAAACTACTTTATGAAAGCTAACATACATTAGTTTACTCACCGTGCAATGTTTTAAGAAGGAAAACTAACTCTAGCTAGATTTTCATCTTGATGCATTGTGATTGACAACAATGTGATTGTGCTAAATGGAAAACTACATTATGAATGCTAACACATATTAGATTTCTCTCACTGTGCAATAATTTAAGGACGAAATTTAACTCCAGCCAGATTTCCAACATGGTGCAATGTGTTTGATGACAATGTGGTTGTGTTACATGGAAAACTACCTTATGAAAGATAACACATATTAGCTTTCACTCATCGTGCCATGTTGTTAAAAGAAAAGCTAACTCCAGCTAGATTTCCATCATGGTGTAATGTATTTGATTACAATGTGGTTGTGTTAGATGAAAAACTACTTAATGCAAGTTAACATACATTTTCTTTACTCACCGTGCAATGTTTTAAAAATGAAAGCTAACTCTAGCTACATTTTAATCATGGTGCATTATGATTGATGACAATGTGATTGTGCTAGATGAAAAACTACATTATGAAAGTTAACACATATTGTGTTTCACTCATCGTGCAATGATTTAAGGACGAAAGGTAACTCCATCTATTATTCCATCACAGAGCAATGAGATCGATGATGATGTGGTTGTGTTAGATGAAAAACTACCTTATGGAAGCTAACACACGTTAGCTTTCACTCATCGTGCCATGTTGTTAGAAGAAAAGCTAATTCTAGGTAGATTTGCATCATGATGTAATGTATTTGATGACAATGTGGCTGTGTTAGATGAAAAATTAACTTACGAAAGTTAACGCACATTAGCTATTACTCACCGTGCAACATTTTAAGAACAAAAGCTAACTCTAGCAAGATTTTCAACATAGTGCATTTTGATTGATGACAATTTGGTTGTGTTAAATGGAAAAATACATTATAAAAGTGAACACACATTATATTTCACTCTCTGTGCAACGATTTAAAGTCAAAAGCTAACTTCAGCTAGATTTCCATCACAGTGCAATGTGACAATGTGATTGTGTTAGATAGAAAACTAATCCGACTATGTTGTTAGGAGCAAAGCTAACTTCAACTAGATTTCCATCATGGTGTAATGTATTTGATGACAATGTGGTTGTGTTAGATAGAAAACTAATCCGACTATGTTGTTAGGAGCAAAGCTAACTTCAACTAGATTTCCATCATGGTGTAATGTATTTGATGACAATGTGGTTGTGTTAGATAGAAAACTAACTTATGAAAGCTAACAACAACCCGATTTCTATCATGGTGCATTGTGATTGATGACAACCTGGTTGTGTTAGATGGAAACTACATTATGAAAGCTAACACATTAGATTTCAATCATCGTGCAATGATTTAAGGACTAAAGCTAACTTTAGCTAGATTTTAGTCATGGTGTTATGCATTTGATGACAATGTGATTCTTTTAGATAGAAAACTACCTTATGAATTCTAACACACATTAACTTTCACTCACCGTGCAATGTTTTAAAAACAAAAGCTAACACTAACTAGATTTCCATCTAGGTGCAATGAGCTAACGCACATTAGGCTTTCATTCATCGTACAATGCTTTAAGAATGAAAGCTAACACATTGTTAAAATGAAAGCTAATTACAGCTAGATTTCCATCATCATGTTATCTATTTGATGACAATGTAATTGTTTTAGATAGAAAGCTACATTTCGAAAACTATCACACATTAACTTTCACTCAACCATGCAATGTTTTAAGAACAAAAACTAACTCCAGCTAGCTTTCCATCAGGGTGCAATGAACTAACACACATTTGTTTTCACTCATCATGCCATGTTGTTAGAAGGAAAGCTAACTCCAGCTAGATTTCCATCATGGTGTAATGTATTTGAGAACAATATGACTGTGTTAGATAGAAAACTAATTTATGACAACTAACACACATTATCTTTTACTCATCGTGTAATGTCTTAAGAACAAAAGCTAACTCCAAATAGATTTCCATCATGGTGAATTGTGATTGATAACAATGTGGTTGTGCTAGATGGAAAACTACATTATCAAAGCTAACACATATTAAATTTCACTCACCGTGAAATGAGTTAAGGACGAAAGCTAATTCCAACTAGATATCCATTGTGGTACAATGTGATTGATGACAATGTGGTTGTGGTAAATGAAAAACTACCTTATGAAAGGTAACACACATTAGCTTTCTCTCATCATGACATGTTGTTAAAATAAAAGATAACTCTAGCTATATTTCCATCATGGTGTGATATATTTGATGAGAATGTGGTTGTTTTAGATAGAAAGCTACCTTATGAAAACTAACACACATCAGCTTTCACTCATTGTGCAATGTCTTAAGAATGAAAGCCAACTCCAGCTACATTTCCATCATGGTGCAATGTGATTGATGACAATGTGGTTGTCTTAGATTTAAAACTGCATTACGAAAAACTAACACACATTACCTTTTACTCACGGTGCAATGTTTTAAGAATGAAAGTTAACTGTAACTAGATTTTCATCATGGTGCTATGTAATTGATGACAATGTGGTTGTGTCAGATGAAAAACTACCTTATGAAAAGTAACACACTTTAGCTTTCACTAACCATGCAATGTTTTAAGAACGAAAACTAACTTTAGCTAGATTTCCATTGTAGTGCAATGTGATTGATGACAATGTAGTTGTGTTAGATGGAAAACTTCCTTATGAAAGCAATCACATGTTAGGTTTCACTTACCATGCCATGTTGTTAGAAGGAAGCTAACTCCATTATATTTACATTATGATGTAATGTATTTGATAACAATGTGGTTGTGTTAGATAAAAAACTACCATATTAAAACTAACATAAATTATCTTTTAGTCACCATGCAATGTTTTATGAATGAAAGCTAACTACAGCTAGATTTTCATCATGGTGTAATATGATTGATGACAGTGTGATTTTGTTAAATGAAAAACTACATTATGAAAACTAACATAGCTAGATTTCCATCATGGGGTAATGTGATTGATGACAACGTGATTTTGTTAGATGAAAAACTACATTATGAAAACTAACACAGCTAGATTTTTATCATGGTGTAATGTGATTGATGACAATGTGATTTTGTTAGATGAAAAACTACATTATTAAAACTAGCACACATTATCTTTCATTCAACGTGCAACATTTTAAGAACGAAAGCTAACTCTAGCTAGATTTCCAGCACATTCATACACATACATCAGTAATATAAGTCCCATGTCCAAAGTCAAATAGGAATTTGGTGGTTTTATTGGAGTTGATATCTATCATTCTCTAATAATCCTTGGATCTCTTATTGTTATCTCTTCATATATATTTTGTCTAATTTATATGTAAATTCCTTTTTGCAAGCATGCACAAAATGTAGGGGAACAATGTTTCATGGCATACAAAAGGGCTACCCTATTGTTTTGAATTATTGCAACTAT
>LPNX011087871.1:49152-73850 GCA_001517045.1 Pseudotsuga menziesii
TACATGAACGTTTTGAGTGGACACTCCACCCATGTTTGTTACGGGAACCATGAAAAATTCATTATGGATTGAAAATATTTCACATAACTTAATCCAGAAAATCAATCATTAAGTGATAACATCATGTTAGCTTTAATTCATGTTAGACATTATCATCACTTACATTGCATCATAAAGACAATTTAATCCATGTGAGATTTAATGCTGATCATAATGCATTGCATGTAATATAAGTATTATGGATGGAGAATTTGATAATGTGACGGATGAACTGGTATATGTTGGACCCAGGTGCAACAAGCTAAAGCCAAGATTCAATCCTATGATTGAATTTGAGAAAGTAAAGGTGTTAGTAGCTAGATCATGAACTAAGGATGAAGGAGAGACGATTTGGATGGAAAAAACCACCTCATATATCTTCCAGAATGATGAAAGTGAGACTCTTCATGTAAAGGTTGATTGATGGAAGCCTAGTTCAGGGAAATACAAAGGAAAATTTTAGAACAATATTGGGTACCAAACCTTGATGACACATGACTTGGATCTATTCCAGTGAATACCATGGTTTTTGCATGGATGCAAAAGAAAGAAGATTGCAGGAAGACCATAATAAATAAATGTGGTGTACAAGTTGTGATTGATTTGCTTGACTGAATATAAAGAGATTATGTGGAGATGATTCATGAATGTAATTTTATCTTTGAACTAGTTATTAATATACAAGAAGAAACACTTTTAAATACTTGTTGTATATCAAAGATTCTCTTCAAGCCTTTTTTTGAGGAATTTTATATTATTTACTAATATGAAAATTTTGGTTCAACTTCTATGTTAATTCATGTGAAGGTACTTTATGTGAATTAGATAACACTATTCAATTTTTAACTTTTCAATTTGTTTTTTACATAAACTCAACATGTCACTATATCAAATGTGCATAATCATATTCAATAATGAACTTTAAAACATCTTCTAGACTTCCTCTCTGAATAAAACATCCTTAAATTTGCTTTGTCACAGAGGATTAGAAATGTGTAATCCAGGTGTTAACACAGTCCCTCTCCCCTCATGTTGTAAAGGGTTCTAGCTCAATGGAAGAGAACCTGCATTCCAATCAGGACGATGGTGGTTCGATTCCTTCGTGCCCTAACATAAATTAAGACATGATTTAAATCTTATTGATAATATAAATATTGTAAGATATATATATTTTCAATAAAACTATGCTCTTTTCAATTAAACACATTGTTCAAATACTTCATAAATAAATAATGAACACTTGCAATAATTAGTTAAGTTGGTTTTCCCCCTTTCCTCTTGTATATTAAAAAAATCAAACTCTACTGCACTAATGCTATTCTAGTTCATAATTAATTTTGATTGTTAAAATAAATGATATTAATAAATAAGGGAGGCTTTACTAACATCAATATCATTAAATAAATTTATAGGTAAGAAATTTCTCACATTAATCTATAATTCATAAAGTAAACATTCATCAACTTAGTTTTTAATACACTACTACTACCACTACCAACAACAATAATAATAAATTATGTTGCTATTTGAATTCATAATTTATTTTAATCATTACAAGGTTAAAACTTAGACTTTAAAGTCATAAAATATTTTCATGTATTGATTATAAGTGGTGCAAACTTCCAAAAATAAAACAACATACTCAACAAAGACACAAATAATTACTACGACAATATTTCTAATTGTTGTAGTAACAAATACAATGTTGGTATTATGTCATAAAGTAATTTAATCAACTTAACATTAAATACAAACTATAAATAATATTACTAGACATTATGTAAGGATTCAAAGTCTATGACTTTCCTCATCTTGAAAGAACTCAATCTAGCGGAAGTTCTAAATTCTAGATCCATTAAATAATTACAAATTTAATGAAATATGTGTTCATAGCTTCCTGGACCCTTTATTTACCATCATTGTTCCCTTGTAGAGGTTAGTTATTTGTTTCAGCATCTAATTGTTGTGTTTTAGTGGCAAATTCTTGTGTTTCAGCATCCAATTCTTGATGCACCAGTTCTAACTCCTCAACAATTTATTCATTTTGGATAGATGGTTCTTGTGTTTCAACAACCTTCAATAGGTGAGGTAAAATTTCCTTTCATTCTTAGATTCCATTTTCAATATTCTACATTTCCTGTGCAATAATATTCTTATATTCCTTACCCAATAACTCTTGATTGTCCATGGTTGAGGGGGATATATCCATGTTCCGATTTTGCACATCATCCACCATTGATTTTTCTTTTGCTTTCCCATTACTTTATTGTCTCATTTTTCCAAGTCTCCAGGATGAATTTCCATGAGAGTGAGCTTATATCCTTCATTTTTAAAGATGTCCCCACAGTCGGTGCACATAAACTCAACATGCTCCATATTTCTTGAAACAAAGTGTAGACTTTCCTTTTGATCAACAACTTCTTCTAATGTGCTAAATCTACGAACCTCCTAATTATTTAGTACTTCTTTTAGCACTTACAGTTCCAACTTGGAAAATCGTACCTATTGTTTCAGAAGATCATTCTCTAGGAGAAACATTCCCACTTAAATTTGACCTTCTGTTGGAGTAGGTTCTTTTGGGTCGACAGGTATTGGAACTAAATTTGGGTTGCCCCATGGTTCTTTCATTTCTAGTAGTGATCAAGGTTTTAGAATTGGAATCTCAATATATTCCTTGGTAATTTTTGTTGCCTCTATGGCTACGGAATAGCGGGTCCTTATTCTCCTCCATGGACTAGCTGATTCATTTTGGGGACACAATCTCTTCTTACTCCTTTGTGGCATAGGGGAAGTAAGATCCTCTGTGATTATTTCAACATCCTCTGAGATAGAAAAAGGAGAATAATTGTTTTGTGATGATTCTACCCTCAACTCATTAGCTCCTCTTGGTTTAGTAGAAGATTCCATTTCCATTATTCTCATTTGTTTTTTAGTCCCCTCGCTCATTTCTTCTACATTAGATTTTGTTTGTTGGAATGGGATTCCAATAGGATTATGGGTGTTTAAATTTTATGAGTCTTATACACTCAAAAATTCCTCCAAAATATTTTCTTGATTATTCTCTACTCCTTCAAATTCCCTATCTCTCCCCCCACCTCGACCTTATAGGCTTTGCTCATCTTCCTCTACAATTTCATTATCACTTTCGTCTATGGCCACATGGTCTACCATATCCCCAACAACAAACTGTCGCCAAGATATGTATCTTTTCTTAAGGGATGTTAATATTAAAAACTTAATGAGGCCATGGTTAGTAATTGAATATTGGGGGTATTGACACCTTCACGCATAGAGTTCCATGTCTTGTAGAGTTCTCAGAAGATAATAGGGTATGTTAATTAATTCTCCATGAAGTAGGTGATAGAGAAAAACAAAATCATAGGAATAGATGACTTGGTACCTACCTTCGTAGGTGATATATTTTTTCAAGAATAATGCAACTTAGTTGTTGGAAAGGGGGTACGATGTGCAAGGTGCAATTCTTCCATTGACAAGGAAGAAATTGACAGGAGAAAGAGTCAATTGTGTAGAAGAAGATACCGACAAGGCTTGTCATTTTGGTTAAATTAGTTAGAATTTTTTGTCAATGTTAGTTAGGAAGTCATCTATATTGACCATTTTATAACTGATCAAGCCTGATATGTATATTTAGGAGTAGATTTAATATATCATCTGAGATAGGAAGAGATATTTTGGAGACTCGGATCTTGTTTCTTGCAATTAGTCATGTTGTAAGTGGGTTGATGTGTGAATGAATGTAGTTTTTTATCTGAGGCTATTCGACCAAGGAATGCTTTTCTTTTGCAAGGTGTTTTTGGAATTAATATAAGGATGATGTTTATGATGAAATTCATGTTTGTATCTGTTTAATGGTGTAATATATGAATTTACATTATTGAATTTGAATTATGTGAAGTCTTGTAGGATTTATTGGGTTAATACACATTGATGTTTTTGTTAATGCAATTCTAAGCTAAATGAATCTGAATTATGTAACTGTGATGTCTGATTTTATTGTGAATGATGATATGTAGGTCCTAATGTAGATCTTATGAATGATGTGTGTAAACCATGGATATCTACAGAATAAAGAGATAGAGTGAGAGAAAGTGAGAAATTCCTCTTCCTTCTTACGAAATGTGGTTCCTGCAGCCCTCTCTCATAAATCTCGGGTGAGACTGCATTTTCTTTGCTGGTGTTGCTAGATAGGGTAAAACATGTCTAGGCCAATGTTTAGGGATCTTGCATCGATGGGTGTCGACTTATCTGTGGAGAGAACCCTTGTTAACATAAGTGTGTCAACAAATGGTTTTGTTGTCAGGAACATAGTACAGGGAAGAAGAGGACATGTTGTTTCATCCAACAAAACCAGAGATCCAGTACTGGTTCGATTAGAAAGCCCAATACTTTGTTGAAAAAGAAAATAATAACTCCAAATTAATAGTAGAAGAGTGGTTGGAGAGATATATTTACTCTGATATTCATGAAATATTCTTTGCTAAGTTTCCAATAGTACTGTCTAAGTGGTTGCCACAACTTACTTTCTAGAAGAGGAACTTCTAAGGAGGAAAACCTAGTCAGTTGACCCTTGAACTAATCAAACAATTGTGAAGGGTAAAAAACAAAGATTCAAGAGTTATTGAGGTGTGCATAGACAAAATTTTGGAATGATATATTAGCGATTTTGTTTTCGAAACAGTTAATTCCTACAACAACGTAGAGAGGAAATTATTTAAGGGATTGAGAGGGAGATTTCTATTATCGTTACAATTGTGGAATAGGATGGTCATCTGTGAAAAGGGAATATTGAAGATGAATTTCAACGAGTAAATATATGGTGTGTAGAGGTTATTGGTACTTATAAGGAAAGGGTTGGATGGAATAATACGAGGTAGATGGATGGAAGTTACGATGATACTGTGAGGAAATCCAAGGAGGAGTGTGGTCTCCTATGAAGTGCGGTGAGGTTCCATCAAGAGAAGAGGCGAAGGACTGAGGAGAGTCCTAATGTGACTAGAACAAGAAACTATGAGAAGGGACCAAAAGGGACTAAGTGACCCTATAGGGTTGAATGAATTGATCGAGATACACATGAGTCTAAGGAAGGACTGACCCAAATCAACAATGTACCTATGCCTACATGCACTGCACCAAATTCAGGAGGAAGAAACAAAAGGTCATCATAAGACTATCCTGTGTGTCAGCACATTATTAATAGTAGTGGATTAATGGATACTGGAAGAATACCCAGAATGGAAGGTTACAACGTGAATCTACCCTTTTTCCAGGTTAATGGGACTGTAGCTCTCAAGCAGTATTGGTTCCTATGCGGTGCAGTATAGACACTAAAACAAGTACAAGATGGAGATATCAGGAAAGGAATACTAGGGACAACCTTTCAAGGCCAAGCATTAGATTAGTAGATGAAATTTGTGTAAGTACTGATAGGGAATCTGAAAAAAAGCATGGAATATATCAGGAGCGGACTAATATAGGAATTTAAAAAACCAAAATCTGAATCGTAGTATATTACCGAGTTTAAGGAAATAAAGCAATATCCAAATGAGTTTGTATGGGATTTTGAGCAGTGGTTCAAAATTCTGATGGCTAAGGTCAAATTTGGAATGAGCGATGTACAACATAAGGAATGGTTTATCACAACTTTGGTAACACACATTCCCATGCCATTAATGCAACATAAGATTGCATCCCAGAAGAAAGCTCTAGAAATCATGCTGAATTTGGAAGTTTCACTAGTTGGAGAGACGGAGATTGGCATGAGCCAGATCTAGTCATAATTAACGAACATTACTATTTAGTTCTAGAATATTAGGAAGGGAAAAGAAGTCCTCCAAGAAGTATCGCGCAATCGATGTCAAACATAAAGGCATTATAAGGATCAATGCCTAGGCTTCCATGAATATTTACATGCTAGAGCTCCAAATATACTAAGTCAAGGAAGACTACCATGGTGTCAGATTTTTAAGACTAGAGAACATCAATCTGAGGAATTTCTACACCTTCGGAAGGTTGTGTTAAATGCAGCAAATCTGTTTTGCAACTTTTGTTGATCATTTGGCTATGAAATACCGCAAGCGTAACTACAATACCCTCACTAGAAACCACAGTACAACTAGATGCAGTTCAACTAGTAGCACCTGTAGTATACTCAGGCATAGTATACTCAACTACAGTATGCTCTGCCACAACCTAACCAACAATATCACTTCAACAAACCACAAGGAGGATTTAGAGGAGGATTCCGTTGAGGTCGTAATGGAGGATTTGGTTGTGGAGAAGCCATGGGATGAGGTTGCAAACCTATAACATGATATAACTGAAATGTGTTGTGACATTACAAGAGAAACTCTCTGAATATATAGCCTCAATGTACTTATTGTAGTGCTGCATATCATACTTGTTGACTTGAAATTACCCCTTTTTGCTCTTCTCTGTTTTACCGTTTCTCCCTATTCTTTCCCTATTTTATAGTTGAATCCTTATCTTTTCCACACAAACAAGAAGGAGAATATTAGGTACAAATCATTATTTATTATTTCATTTTATGCTTGGTTTTACTTACAATCATTAATGTTACCTTTCATTTTTGCTGATATGTCAATGATTTGAAAGAAGGATTCATAATCACCAGGTGGATCAACTAGAATAGCTCATCATATTCAGAAGTTAGTACTACTTGGCATCAACTTCCTGCTTAAAGACCCGGTTCAAATTATTTGTGAAGGAATCTTAGATGCTCCTTCACACATTGAACTGAAACTCTTTGAGTATCTTTTGCATTTACTTCGGCATGTTAGTTTGTGAAACAGGTCAAAGTAAAAGTCCAATTATTTCTGGAGATGATCTTATGAGATGAATTTATAGCTATAATTGTTTTGATTTAATTCGGTAGCTTGAAGATTGTAGATCTTCATGACTACTTGAAATTTATGTAACTAGATAGCTTCACTCTTGTATAAGTATGTCCGGGAAAGGAGAGCCTAGGGTTCACAATTTGTAAGAGATTTTAGCAGAGGGACTGTAACTATACCTTTATCAAATTAATAAGGGAGTAAAAATTCTCATCATTTCTCTGTTGTAGCTTTTGTGAGCTTTCGAAAACATCTCTATTCGAAGGCCAAGGCCCTCCTTCTTACAAAGTTTCTAGTAGTATTAAATGTTTTCATTTATTTACTTCTATTCAGTGTGGACTTTCAGTTTGATATATTTATATGGCTAGCTGCAATTGCATTAATTAGTAATTGAATTATCTACTTTTCTTTTGGGTTTGCTATAGCAGTATGGTGTGACATTCGACTGTGTACTTAGTTTTTTCTTTTATGCAGAAGTGTGTTGATAGTTGTTCTAGACTTGCTCAGATCCTATGGTGTTTGTTATTTATATTTATTAGAGTTGTGCATATTAGATAGATTATTTTATTTGATGAATTTGTTGCTTGATTGATAATTAGTGAATGATCTGATTTGGTAATATAGACTTCCATTTTCTACAAGAGTAATTCTGGGTTGATTTATATTTAGAATATAAACCTTAAGATTGATACAATAGGAAACAAAAGTTCTTTTCAATTCCTAGATTGGTAAATTCATTTGATTCTTTAGAGAGAGCTGAGTTGGCTGAGCATTGATTAGAATTGAGTGATTTGCATTTTATTTATCAGCTACTGAAAATTTTTACGCATATATTTTGCTAATTTCCTTTGAAATAAATAGAATTCCTTGGGTTGACAATTAAATATTGAACACTCTTATGGTTAAGAAATTAATAGGTATATAGAATTCCCAACATTTTGGCATCATTGTCGGGGAAGGTAATTGATAGACATAGTTAGTAGTTGCATTGGTTCATTTTCATTAGCAGTTATGATTCTCAGGTGTAGGAGTGATGAGATGCAATGAATAGTTGCACATCCTTCAATAGAACGAACGGGTTCCTTACCCAAGGATCAGGTATGATTTATAAGATTGCATGATTCATAGGTTTTCATGAATATGAGAAGAACTCAATGGGACATTCCTAGAACCCCCCAAAAAAATAACTTGGCAGGTGGAAGAGGTCGTGGTTGTATCCGAGGCTTAGGGAGAAAGACATTTGTTGATGAATTACTTGACAGGGTTGATTCTTCTACTGGAGATCGATATCGAGGATCATAATCCATGAGAATAATCCATGTTTCTCTTAGGATGGAGGAACAAGTGTCAACTATGGATAGATCAGTAGGAGATGCGACACCATTTGATGTCCCCATGGAAGGAAATCCATGAGATAGGGGTAGTTCTATGGGAGTAGGTGGACCAAAGGAGGTCCATCGAATCAATGGAATGGAATTTACAAAAGAGGAGTGGTTGTAGTTTCGACAGAATTTTGAAGATCATAGGAATCAAGAAACTCAAGAGGAAGAGATAATCATGAATAGCAAGTGTTTTTCCTAGGTCTGTTAGCTATCTTTCCTAGACCTATTTTTATACCTTATAGCTTTTTATCCCTTGTTGATTTTATTATTCTCCTAAAGTTTGGACTACTTTTATTTCATTTCAAAATATCTTGTGCATTTACAAATATTTTAGATTAAAAAAATTAAGCTCCTATAGATTAATAAATGTATTTTCATATCATGAAATGCAAAGTTAGGGTTTAATGATGTATTGCCTATGTTTAACACAAGCTGAAGCACATCTCATGATTCATATGCATGCATGCTGCCATATTGCCAAGGTTAGGTTTATGTGTAGGGTTACCAAACAATCATGAAGTTGATAAGTTTTTGGGGTTTGTTCCTGTTAGAGAGCCGACAATTGGCTCAGAGTCACATCAGAAGAAACACTTGTACCATTCCACATTCTAAAATAATCATGAAACTAATACTCTATACTTTGTCAATTCAGGTTGATATAGTGGTTGATCTGCAAGAAGGGGTTTTTATGCTTTCTTCTGTTTCTAGTGCTGCATCTATGAGTTCAAGTTCGGTCATGAAATTGGAAAGAAAACCTCATCCTAATGGTCATGTACTTCAAATCGAACCCTAGAATGTTTAATGGATGCATACAATTCCATTAGCTATTGAAAATGTGAAGGAAGCGGGTTGGTACACCATGTTTCAAAGAATTGGTGAATATCACATAGAGGTTACAAACTATCAAAAATTTTAAGGGATCATCCATGAAGGTTGGTGAGCTCGAGTTTGCAATGAAAGAGGAAACTATTGCACATGCTATTAGTATCATTCTTGAGGGTGAAAATTGGTACAAGAGACATTCCATTTATGAATGTTAGAGTGATTTTCTTCTACCTGCACATAAAAACCATGTTTGGAGCAAGGGGATTCAAAGGGATTTTCTTCTTGAGGAATGGCATGATGTTTTAGTCATAATTCAAAGATATGTGATGTGTGAAGGAAGGTTCACAACCATCTATTGCTATCATATGCGTTTTCTGCAGCACATATTAGGTACAAAGAAATTAAAACTACCTTGTTACTTATTGAAACATTTAGGTAAAATGGCCATTAGGGTTTGAAATCACCCCGATTCTTCTAGCAACAATATTTTTCACCATGTAATGGTCATAATATTGATTGGTCAAGAGTTACAGAAATATGAAAGATCCTGGTCTCATTTTTTATTCTAGTCGGGTTTCAAAATTGAGTTTAAGGAAGGGCAAGAGGGTAAAAGAAAACAAAACCTTAGTAGGAAAAGGGCCATGAAGATTTTTGCTAGTATAGAGGAAGATAATGGGTTAGAGACTTTGTCTAAAAATGAATCCAAAGACCACCATAGATATGACGTTCTAAAAAAGGAAATAAATATTCAAACACTTTCTAAAGTTGAACAAAAGAAGCATGAGGAGTTGAAAAATTGCAGTTCAGTCATGAATCCTGTTGATAAAATGGAAACAGTAAAGAAAATACCAGACCCTGATTTTTATCTTAGTAAATCCTAAAAACCTAAAAAAATTTCATTTACGCCAGTTAAAGTATATTTCAAGCCAAAGACACGTGAATATGAAAGCAATGTTAGATCAAAATATTAAGAAAGATCAGATTATAAGTGTGCAAGATTCCTCAAGTGATGATGAAGAAGATAAAAAATCAAAGAAGTTGGAATCAACATTAAATCAAGTTCTTAATGATATTGACCAAATTTTGAGAAAGTTTCTAGATCTAATTCCCAAGAATTGTCCTTACAATTTTAATGATGAAGATTTGGAAGAAAATATAGCATCATTGATTCCTGAAATTGAGGTGGGTGAATCATCACAAAGGAAAACATATTTCAATGAGGAAATTGTTACATATTTCAATGAGAAAAATATTGTAGATGAAGATTCATAGGATGTTATGATAGAATTTCAACATGATAAACAAAAAAGAGAAATTGAACATTTCATATTTCAAAATGAACATATGAATCATTTTAATGATGGTCTAATGAAATCCAACATGATGTTAAAGAAATACATATAGGAAGTAAATAAAAACTACTCAGAGTTAGTACATATAGCAGAGGAGGCAGTAAAAAGAAGGAAAGTGGTGCAGGATCAGAATGTTCAGCTTGTTAAACATAACGAGATTCTCGGAAAGAGGCTGAGTTAGATGCAGAAGGAGTTCAATAGGTTTCAAAGAAAGGCACATGCGCTGGATGGATTAGCTATGCTGGTTGAGGCAACTAGAAGACTTTAGTATGATCTCTAGTTTAATATAGATTTGGCACTTGTCATACTTATCTATATTAGATCTTTTCATTTAGGTAGTTTTCTATTCTTGGAAATCCTTAAAAGGAGTATCTACAAACAAACTTTTTATCTTACCTTTTTTCCTATATTGTAATATTTTGGTTAAACAAAGGGAGACACATGAGGGTCGACATATGCTAGGAGATTGTATAGTTCTGCAATACTTTATCTCTGTAAGAACTTATTTGTTTGATGAATGACTTATTATCTATTTGGAGCTAGGTTTCAAACTTTATATTGTGTTGATATTATGTGGTTCTCCTTGAACCCTTGTCTGCATTTTTGTTAATATATATGTTTTCTATATAGATGCTTGTGTTGGCAAGTGGATATTTATGCTTAAATGATGTTTGAAATGTATTTTTGAGCACCTGTACTTTTACATATGATGTAGTGAATGAAATATTTGTTTATTCTTTGTGTTTATATGCTTTGAAACATATCTCCTGGATCCTGAAAAGCTGTACTATCAGTCTGTTTGTAAAATCTTGTTCTTATGCATGTATTATCTGATGTTTTCATATTTTTGTGTCTTTGTACTTGTTTTTATACTCTTGATTTTTATATTGTTATCCATAAAACCAAAAAAGTAGTCTTTGATTTCTAAGGTTCGTAAACAATGCTACCCTATATTTTAGTTAGCAGACTTTAGGATAAACATGTTTTCGTGACTC
Source organism: Pseudotsuga menziesii (assembly GCA_001517045.1). Lineage (NCBI taxonomy): Eukaryota > Viridiplantae > Streptophyta > Pinopsida > Pinales > Pinaceae > Pseudotsuga > Pseudotsuga menziesii. The sequence continues at coordinate 60,618 of LPNX011087871.1, forward strand.
CACTAGGGAGGAAGCATATAGGTCCTTCCTTAGTTTAATATTGATAGATATGATTCGTAGGGTGAACATAAACAATGAATGGTTTTATAAACTACAATTTTCACTTGTTTTAAAAAAGGAGAGCAACTGTGGCTCCTAAAAAAGCTGGGACTAGGGAAAACCCTTCATCTCATCTACATCCAGGTGTTCCAGATCCTGAGTAGATACTGAGGGATGCTAGGAAACAATTGATTTTGAATTCATTAGGAAGTTTTATGTATCCTTAAACCTTAAAAATACCTAATCTATCATAGTTTTATTCTCCTTCTACTGATCCACAATCTAAAAAGGGTAGAGAGGAATAAGACTTGTCTTTTCCTGTTATTGAAATTAATAATTTCCAGGTCTTCACTAATCCTTTATTCTCTGAAGAGGTTAAAACCGAGTTTCTAGATAAAGGAGGGTTTTATTTAAAAACTCAAGTTTCACTTTACATTTCTCTTATGAGTAGGGTCCCACTTCATTAAATCAGGTTCATAAATTCTCCACCTTCATCAAACCAATCTAGTTCTAGCCAATCAAGGCCAAGTCCATCTAGCCCAAAAATGGATGCTCAGCATCCTGACAATATAGACCGTATAGTGGCTGCAAGGTATTCCCCCTTGGTAATGCCTCATCCCCTTCATGATATTCCTAGGGGATATTATCATAAATATCTCCCTAGGTTCAATGTTCAAGGGGAGGTAACAACAGAGGAGAATTGGAATGCCTTCTTTAGTTATGCTAACAGTCAAAATATTGAAGCCAAGGATGTTTGGATGAGAATGTTCATCCAGAGCTTATATGGAGAAGTTAGGAAATGGTTTAGAGAGTTTCCTGGAGGATCGATAGATGGCATAGAAGAATTAGAGGAAGTGTTCATGAAACAGTGGGGGGATACAAAAGACTTCCTTTATTAATTTACTAGTATAGGAACCCCTACTTATGCTCAAATATGCCAATGAGGACCATTGTGCTCCTCTCCAGATGATCGAAGTAGCCAAGGCTAGGTCAAAGTCCCATTTTGACTCCCATGTCCACCCTCGCACCTTTAGTGAGGGAGACCTTGTCCTCATCTATGATGAAGCCAACGATAAGTTCGGGAAAGGGAAGTTTGATTCCATGTGGTACGACCCATATGTCATCCATCGATTCCTCGACAAGGGATAGTATATCCTCAATGAATTCAACAACCATCTCTTAAAGAATCCCCACAATGGGCTCTACCTCAAGAGGTTTTATGCATGAAGTCACCCACCATGAGTACACTTCGATCATAGTTTTTATTTTTTGTTTTATATCATTTTTACCATGATTCAGTGAACCCTTCCAGTAGTTTATCAACATCTAGCCATAGTGAGTCCATTGCAACACTCTGTTGGATCATTTGAACGTGAGTAGGTTGATATAATTCTGCCATCATGCCCCTATGCCATTGGTACCCTGTTGGAGGGTGCGGTCCCACATGTGCACATGCAGACAATATGTTGCATGTATGATCTAGCTACCATTATGCTAACATACCGATAGGTCCCAAGATGTGCCTTAGAGATCGAGTCCTCTTTGTATCTCCCCGATATTCCATGTCCATGTATGGATAATCCTCTACAAGGATAGGAAGTTTCCACCATTGTGCAAAAATCTCCTGGATTGAGAAATGACCTTCTAGAATGCCTCCCTCCCTATGTTCTTTAGACCATTTCTTAGTGTAAACATGATTTGTGTGCCAGCATGTGAATCACACATTGTACGTTGAGCTAGCTCCATAACCATATGCCTCCATTTGGTCTATTTTTTCCCTCTGCATCACTGCACTAAGGGCAGCATCACTAGCTGCTAGTTGGAGTCATCCAGACTCTATTTGAGATGCCATTCAGAGTCATCCGGGTTTGTTTTTCCAACCTCTATCATTTGATAAGACCCTTCTGTCGTGCTCTCGCTATGATTTTTTGGGCCATTTCTTGGAAGTCACCCCAATTTACATGCCATCACATGAGTCTCCCATTGTATGTATTAGCAGGTTCACAAGCCATCCGCTCCATCCATACTTAACACTTTTCCCTTTCTTGATTGACTATTATGGAGTTTATGTTAAGCTCTTTTCTAACTCCTAAAATAATGAAACGATTGTCAATCATGCTTTCTTCCTTTCACGGTTGCTAATGTATTTGAAAGGGCATCTATGTAGACTCATTTAACTCCTTTTTTGGACTACGTAGACTATCATCAAAAAAGGACCAGCCCAACACATTCCATCCAGGAAAATTTCCATTTTTTTCCTTTTATGCTTTCTTGGACATTGGGACCGTACTTTATGAAAAAGATCATTATTGGTTTTCTTTAAGCTCTTTTATAGCCTTATCATCAAGAAAAGATCACCGAGCAATCTTGGTTTCATTCATGCTCATAAAATTAATTGAACGACTGTCCAGTTAGTATAGGTTTAACCTTTTCTATCCGGATAACGGTAAGGAAATTTTCCTTCCCCAAAATTTGGAAGATCTCTCCTTTGCAAACTTTTATTCCTTTTGGGCTCAAGATACTACATATGAAAAAGATACCACATTGGAGTCTTCTTCCTTTTTTCAGACTCTCTAAACATGAAAACATCATTGAGTATTTACTTTCTCAAGATCGCTAAAAATACATGAGATCGTGTCATACTGGTGTCTTTAGGCGCCACCTCATATATCACAATTTGGAATATTTTCCCCATTGGTTATCCTTTGTTCAGAGTCTTCCGTGATGAGTCTTCCTTGGATCCCCTAGATACCACTAGTTCAGTTACCTCCCTATGTATTTCCCATTTGCAACTACATCCAAGTAATACATCTATGATCCCTCTCCCATGTTGATGTATATGTAACTTCAGAATGTATTTCACTTGTATTTCTTATATATTGTAACTTGATGTTTATTCCGAGATGTACTTGAGTCATGTCATGCCCCGATGTTTCTATCGGGAAGATCTATAATGTAAGCAAGTCATGACAAGTCATTGTGGGTAACCCTTCTATTGTCTAAGGGTTAAAGTTCCCGGAGTTCTGGGGCAATAGGGTTATTAGATTCTCCTAGTGAGGTCATCCCTACTAGGGTTTTAGTCATGTCGGGATTAGTATAAATAGAGAGCTAGACTCTCTATTTAACACACAACTCATACACACTCAAGTGTAGCGCATAGTTGAGGAAGGAGAAGACACTGGGGCTAGATAAGAAGAAGGTTACTATTGTTGGGAGATCTCTTACTGTTTTGGGTTCTGCTGTTGGTGCTGATTCTTTCTCAGAGGAATTCACAGGTTTTTCACCATTTATGGTTTCGCCAAGGATAAACACTGTGTTCATTGTCTCTTGTGTTTGATTTCTGTACTTGTTATTCTCTCAATTAAAGATCCTAATGTTATGCTAGCTTAATGATAGAAAAACTAACATGGTATCAAATCTAACCTGAGAAGAAGACACTGTGTAGCTGCGGGAACTAGGGATTCCTAGTTTATGGATCTTCCTCCACATATTTTCAGCAAAATTAAGGTGGAACAACTCTCCTCCTTAGGGTGCATCTTTCTGTCGAAGCAGAATCCATTTCTGAGGTTTTTCAATTTTGGACCCTACACTGCTGTCGAAAATTAGGGCTTCTCACAGAAGAGGAATTTTTTAGTGAGCCTAGGCCTGGACTGATCTCCTCCCAAAAATCGAAGTTAGGGATAAATTTCAAGGCATTTGGGTGGACATAACTCTGGAAAAGAAAAACCTTAATTTTCTACTGAACCAGCACTGCAGGATTTCAGCTCCAAATTCAGAACCGACATCTTGACCTGGTAATATCTAAATATTTTGTATTTCCATTTGAGGTTCTCAATCTAAGATGTCTCATCATACCAAGCTTGATGAAAATCTTGAGGGAGCTGATAACTTTCGAGTCTGGAAGTATAGGATCTCCCTGGTCCTGGAAGAAAATGAGTTGGAATCCTATATTAGTGAGGAGGTAAATTCCACTTGCAGAGGGAGATGAGGCTAAGACCTTACATAAGAAGAATATGGTTATGGAAAAGAGAATCATTGCTGATTCTATCAAGGATCACCTCATACCACATGTGTCCTCCCTCAAGACACCTAAATCTATGTTTGATTCCCTAACCATATTGTTTGAAGGGAAGAACATAAATAGGAAGATGACTATGAGAAACCAATTGAAGAATGTAAAGATCCAGAATGCTAAGACTATTCGGTCTTACTTTACAAGGGTCTCTCAGATCAAGGAGTAGCTGGAAGCAGTAGATGAAGAAGTGGAAAATGCAAAAATTGTGATGACCACCTTGAATGGTCTCCCTAGATCATGGGACTCTTTCATTCAAGGGATCTGTGCCAGAAATAAGTTATTCAAGTTTAGCAGACTATGGCAAGAATGCTCTCAAGAAGAAGCTTGGATAGCAGCTCGAGAAGAAAATATGGGAAGTGAATATCAAGATCTTACCACCCACAGCAAGAAAACCAAAAGGGACCATCATCACTGCAAAGGTAAGCCTTATCACTCTAGAAGAGATTGGGCTACTAAGAAAGGTCACATATCCAAATTCTGTCCTAACAAAGGGAATTCAGAGAAGAAGAAGGGAAGCAAGAGAAGACATCATGCTCATGCTACAGAGGATGATGAACCTTCCACAAAGAGAACAATACAAGAAAGTGATTCTTCAAGTGATGGATAATATGTGCTGATATCCACTCTTACGGGAACTGTTTCACATGGAAGCAATGATTGGCTCATAGACAGTGGTTCTTCCAAGCACATGACGGCATTCAAAGATTCATTTGTGAAGCTATCTGAACATGAGTCACCTCACAAGGTGAAACTTGGGCATGACTACCGGTATCCGATAAAAGGTAGTGGTGAATCCTCCTACATACTAGACTCTGGAAAGTCTTTGAAGATGAAGAATGTATTATTTTTTCCAGGACTAAAGAAGAACCTCCTCTCCATATCCGCATTGGATTCAAAAGGAATGAGGGTTGCTTTTGTATATGGCAAAGTTCTTATGTGGCCAAAGGGAAATACTTTTGATGATGTAATACTGATTGGGGAACAAGAAGGAGGACTATATAAGTTGAAGGGACAACAAACACAATCTTTGGTTCATGACTCAGTAGAACCAAATGAACTTTGGCATAGAAGGCTTGCACATGTGCATTATAGAGCACTACCACTTCCAAGTAAATATGTTGAAGTTATTCCAAAAATTCAAGCAAAACGTGAAGGGATATACAAAGGATGTGTGAAAGGAAAGAATACAAAGAAGGCATTTCCAAGTAGCAAGAGAAAGGCAAAAGGAATCTTGGAAATCATCCACTCCTATGTATGCAGACCAATGTCATCAAACTATCTAAGCAGGTATGCATACTATGTTTCTTTTATTGTTGACTTTTCTAGGAAGACATGGATTTACTTCATGAACAATAAAGATGAAGTATTCAGCAAGTTAAAGGAATTCAAAGCCTTGATCGAGAACCACACTGAAAAGAAGATCAAGACTTTTCGATCAGACAATGGCGGAGAATTCACTTCGAATGAGTTCAAGGAACTATGTAAAGACTCAGGGATTAAAAGGGAGTTGTCCACTCCTTATAATCCACAATAGAATGGAATTGCAAAAAGGAACAATAGAACTATCATGGAAGCTGCAAGAGCTATGGTTCATGATCAAGATATTCCTATGCATCTTTGGGCAGAAGCAGCCAGAACAACAGTGTATGTATAGAACTGTACTCCACACAAAGTACTCGAGAACAAGACTCCTAAATAATTCTTCTCTAGAAAGAAACCAAAAGTCAGCCATCTCTGAATATTCGGTTGTCCTATGTACATACACATTGCAAGAGAGAAGAGAACAAAATTAGATCGTTCAGGAAAGAAGGGTATATTTGTGGGATACTCTGAAAGCTCGAAGGCTACAGAATATACTTCCTAGGGTTCAAGAAGATTGATATCAGCAAGGATGCAACACTTGACGAAGACTCAGCCTACATCAAATACAAAAAGAAACCTATTGAAGATATTGAAGAAGTAGAAGCTCCTAGAACTCATGATACAATCATGAATGAAGAAACTCAAGAAAAAGATCGAGAATTTGAAGAACCACAAATACCTGTAGATCCACCTCAAGAGAAGAATCCTCACAAGAGGAAAACTGCTTGGGTATGAGAGATTATCCAAGATGTGGAAAGATATGGGGTTCCAAAAGAGAATCTTAGAGAAAGAAAGAGGTCCAGATCCTGTTCCAGTTATGTAGCATTGCTATGTGAGTTCATTGATACAAAACCTTCCAATTATGAAGAAGCGACATAACAGAAAGAATGGAAGGATGCTATGATCGAAGAATATCAATCGATCATGAAGAATGATGTTTAGGAAGTTGTCCCAAGATCAGAAAGAAAGTGAGTTGTAACTTCCAAGTGGATCTACAAGATTAAGCATGATGTAGATGATAGCATAGAGAAATACAAAGCAAGATTTGTTGCTCGCGGCTTCTCACAGAAAGAAGGAATAGACTATGAAGAAACCTTTGCACCTGTAGCCAGATACACTTCCATTAGATTAGTACTTGCTCTAGCTATAGTGATGAAATATGGAAGATACACCAAATGGATGTCAAGACTGCTTTCTAGAATGGTGTAGTAGAAGAGGAAGTGTATGTTGAGCAGCCACTCAGTTTTGAGACACATGACAAGGAGTCTCATGTGTGCAGAATGAAGAAATCCCTATATGGTTTGAAATAGGCACCCTAGACATGGTACAGCAGAATTGACACCTTTCTATCTAGTTTGGGCTTTACCAAGAGTAAAGAAGATTCGAACCTTTACTACAAGGTTGAAGATGGCAACCTAGTGATACTCCTGCTATATGTAGATGATCTATTTGTGACAGGTATGGATGGGTTGATTACTGATATGAAGGGAAATATTGCTGTCGAGTTCGAAATGAAGGACATGGGTATGATGCATTATTTTCTAGGGATGGAGGTGTGGTAGACTACAGATGGAATCTTCCTTGGACAAGGGAAGTATGCAGTAGAGATCCTGCTGAGATTTGGGATGATATAATGCAATGAATTAACCACACCTATGGCATCAAACCTAAAGCTATTGAGTGATGCTTCATAAGAGATAGTTGATGTCATGTTGTATCGTCAGATGATTGGTTCCTTGATGTATTTGATGAACAAAAGACCAGATATTTGCTTTGTTGTGAACACCTTGAGCCAGTACTTGACAGATCTGAGACATGCTCACTTTGACTGTCGTAAAGAATATTCTAAGGTACCTGAAGGGTATGGTTGATTATGGGCTCAAGTATAAGACTGATTAGAAGATTAACCTGGAGGGTTATGTTGATTCATATTGGGCAGGCAGTGCCATCGATAGGAAGAGTACTTCAGGGTGTTGCTTCAGTATGGGATTAGGTATGATCTCATGGTTTAGCAGGAAGAAATTCTGTGTGGCACTAAGTACAGTTGAAGAAGATTATGTTGCATCCTGTTCAGCTAGTTGTGAGGCTGTATGGCTGAGGAAGATATTGTCTGATTTATTTGATCTCCAGTTAGATGCTACTTGTATATAATATGACAACCACAGTTGTGTAAAGTTGTCATAGAATCCAGTATTCCATGACAAGTCGAAGCATATCGAGATCAAGTATCACTATATCAAGGATATGGTGCAGAGAGGCGTAGTGAAACTCCAGTATGTTGCGACAGATGAACATATAGCTGATGTGTTGACTAAGCCATTAGCTAGGGTGAATTTTGAATACTTCAGGGGGAAGCTTGGTGTTCTCTAGAATGAGATTCCTCCCAATAGGAAGTGATATGTCTGTGTTGAGCCCTTCTGATATGGTGAGAGGATTGGTTCCTTCCATGGTTAGATGTAAGTGCTGTTCCATTCTGACATGGTGAGAGGATTGGTTCCTTCCATGGTCAGATATAAGTGCTGTGCTCTTTCAACATGGTGAGAGGATTGGTTCCTTCCATGGTCGGATGTAAGAGCTGTGAAATGGTGAGAGGACTGGTTCCTTCCATTGTTAGATGTATGTATGGATTCCACACCTAGCATGAAAAAGGGCCGGCTTTGTGAAGACACATCTAGTATGAAAAAAGACTAGCACTATGTGGATCCCACACCTAGTATGAAAAAGGACTGGCTCTGTGAAGACTCATCTAGTATGAAAAAGGACTATCTCTAAGTGTATGCCACACCCAGTATGAAAAAGTACTAGCTCTGTGAATAATCATCTAGTATTAAAAAGGACTGGCTCTGTGTGGATGCCACACCAGTATGAAAAAGGACTGGCTCTGTGAAGACTCATCTATTATGAAAAAGGACTAGCTCTTTGTGGATGCCACACCCAGTATGAAAAAGGACTGGCTCTGTGAAGACTCATTTAGTATGAAAAAGGACTAGCTCTGAGTGGATCCCACACCCAGTATGAAAAAGTACTGGCTCTATGAAGACTCATATAGTATGAAAAAGGACTAGCTCTGAGTGGATGCCACATCTAGTATGAAAAAGGACTAGCTTTGTGTGATGATACATCCAGTATGAAAAAGAACTGGCTTTGTAGATGTCCATCCAGCATGAAAAAGGGATCGATCTGTAGATATTCCTATGATGAGAAGAATCAAGAGATAGCACCTGTGATGATGATCCAGCCATGATGATCTAGATCCAGTGATGATCCAGATCCATTGATGATGTCCAGTGATGATCTAGATCGAGAGATGATCAAGATCCGATGATGAACATGACTTGAAGATGAATATGACTTGAAGATGAAGAAGAATTGAAGATGACGAAGAATCAATGATGATCCTGAAGATACAGAGAAGAAGACTTGTGCTAAAAATTGTGTCGAAAGAATACCTTCCTAGTTAGGAGGGAGTGTTGATGTATATGTAACTTCAGAATGTATTTCACTTGTATTTATTATATATTGTAACCTGATGTTTATTTCAGGATGTATTTGAGTCATGTCATGCCCTGATGTTCCTCTTGGGAAGATTGATAATGTAAACAAGTCATGTCAGGTCATTATGGGTAACCCTCCTATTGTCTAAGGGTTAAAGTCCCCATAGTTTCAGGGAAATAGGATTATTAGATTCTCCTAGTCAGGTCAGCCCTATTATGGTTTTAGTCATGTCAGGCTTAGTGTAAATAGAGAGCTGGACTCTCTATTTAACACACAACTCATAAACACTCAAGTGTATTGCATAGTTAAGGAAGGAGAAGACACCGGGGCTAGATAAGAAGAAGGTTACTACTGTCGGGAGATCTCTTACTATTTTGGGTTCTACTTTTGGTGCTGATTATTTTTGAGAGGAAGTTGCAGGGTTTTCACCATTTATGGTTTCTCCGAGAATAAACATTGTATTCATTGTCTCTTGTGTTTGATTGTTGTACTTGTTATTCTCTTAGTTAAATATCCTAATGTTATGCTCGCTTAATGATAGAAAAACTAACATCCCATGACTCAGTTTCATTTGTCGTCAGGTCCACCCTATCGTCATACAATGAACAAAGGAAGTTTGAGTCCCTCGTTCTCCCACTTTCCCTATTCTCCAATTGAGTGTGTCAGTCCCCACATTGGTACACAGATTTGGTTATCCCCTCGTGCTTCTAGTCAAGGACACATAATTTCCTTGATCAGTTGCAAGTATCCCTCTATCGATGACAACACATGTATTCCAGAGGATAGACCCAAAGGTCCCTATATCTTGGTTTCATCCACATCATTGATGAGTTCCTTAAACGACTTGAGAGGAGTCACTAGTGGCTCTCAGGATGGTTGTGTCTCATGTGCTTGACTTCAGCTACATCATCACACCATTGATATTTGTATAGAGTATTGGTCCATTCATTATTTGGTGAAGACCCTGGTTTTCACCTAACTCTAACACATTGGTGAGTCTACTATGACACCCACACAGTTTCATGTCCCTTGTGATTTTCGGGATGCGTTGGAGGCAGTGTTTAGAATCTCCTAGTATTTCGCTTCCATGTATCTCCAGTACTTGATGCTACATATTGTACCACAAAGCTTTTGACTCTCAGTCATTGAGTCCATATATATGTATACCTCCATATTCAACAGAGCATCAATTGTGATGATATTTCATTCCATGAGAATGTCATTGTTCCAATGTATCATTTATTCAAATCAACATTGTATTCACCCTCTCATTGAGGCCTCTAGTGTGTATCATCATTTGTATATGTATCGATCGACTCCCATATTATTGAGCCTTGATCCCATTATTTATTCTTTTGACATTGTTATGAGCATAGGGATTCCCGCCTCATACATATACATTTCACAAATTGTATGTATCTCATCCATTTTTGGAAACCATTAAAAAAAAACCAAAATCCACCGTTGTTCGAATGAGGAAGCTCCACTTCTCGAGAGGTCTCTCTAGTCTCTCCATTATTCTCATGATCCTATGATCTCCATCGGCCATACTATTAGGTCCTTCCCTCACACATTAGGGGGCAATTTGTTAACACAAAAAAATGTTCACCTAGATCTATATGGTCTAAACCTCATACATACATCATATTCCTACCATGTTTCCCTTAATTTTGACATTCACAATTGTATTTCCATAAAAAATTGTCCAAAACATTATTATTTACTATGGTTTACCTTCATTCTCTCCAAAAAAGGTGTCAAAACCCTAAAAAAGTGTCAAAAGCCCTAAAAAAGATTCAAAATCCCTAAAAAGGGCACAAAAACCCTAAAAGAAAGAAAACCATAGGAAAATACCATGGGTAACCACATTGGGTCAAAAATCCCTATATCCATTCTATAAATACATTATGAAGGGCTCTCCCAAAATACCTTTTTTTTATAGTTTTCATTTCGTGAGTACATTGGGACCCCTTTTTATTTCAAGTATTCACACACCTTTATCCACCATACCATTTCCATACCATTCCCACTTAGTACGTTGAGACATTCTCCGTAGCCACTTGGAGAACCATCCTGTGCATAGGCGGACCACTTCCGAGATGGCAATGGTTGCCCACTTTACAAGAAAGAAGGTATATTTTTTGTTTATTTGTATTTTATTTAGTTTATTCCTCATATGTATATTTTATTTTTAGTACTAATCTTGTCTATTGTTTTAGTTTTCCATGAACTCTCCCTTACGATCCCATTCACATAAGCCAAGTGCTTTTGCACGTAATAGAGGAGAAATCCCCATTACACTTCTTTTAGTAGAATTTAAGACCTGGACATTGAATAATTTCCAATAAATTTTAACCCACCCCTCACTGACTTAGAATATTAGGTTTGTGTACAAATAATTTCATTCAGTCAACCCGATTTTGGTTTTCTTGTAGGTTTTGTAATTGCAAATGCAAGGGAAGCATCAGGGGACATTTACACCCCTACTTTAGATATGTTGTCGATTCGAGTGTATCCTCCACATGTAAGTGCATCGATATCTAACACACACTATGCACTAGTAGCATCTTTGATATTTACTTCGACATCCTCTATTTCACCAATAACTAGAGTGATTAGTCCTGAGGTATTCATGAATAACACTTCTAGGTCGTCTAATGTAGTTGTCACTAGTATACCCAGTGTACCTTTTACATCCTCCTTGTCATTTAAAAAATTTCAAAAACACCTTAGTATCATTTCCCCTTTTGTTCAGAGCTATCCTTGGTATGGAGGACATATCCCTCCATATTCACAGTTTGAGGCCCTATCCCTACTTACTCAGGTGTATCTTCGAGAAGAAAAAATCCCTTTGGATTTAGTTTTCAAACCACCAGACAAACTTTGGCTGCAGCAATAGGGAGATCCCCCTTTTCAATGTTGTTATCAGATAAATATACTCAAGTGGACTTAAGATAGATCTCCCTAGTCCAAGTGGATCTAGAATAAATCAAATACACAATACAACCTATTTTCCTAGATCAAACAAAAATGCAAGTTAAATGGATAGATCACTTACTTGTAATATGCAAATCCTCTTCTCTCTTTGTTGATCCAAGCTCCAGAGCCTTTAGATCTTCAGCTGCAAAACCCTGTAAAGAAAGTGGAAACAAGAAAATAGTACATGTGTATCCAAACATGAATTGATCTAAGCTAATAGTTAAGGAAGAAATCTCTAAACATCAATAACACACCAATGTTTATGGAAAGAGATGTGTATTAATGTAATCAAGGAGATACATAAAATTACATAAAAGAGGAAATGTCATAACCTAGACTTAATACTACAACATTCCATCCAACAATCCAAGTGAAGGCCTCCAAAGAAAGCTAGTAAGCCTCCCAAAGGATGATAGGGATTACCTAGAAATTCCACCAGCATAATAGTACCATAGTCCTTCCTCCCTTTACAATGGAGAGAGGGTTTAATTTATAAGGATAAATGGATATAGTAGGTTGAGTATTAGGAGGAAGGGTCTAAGGGATCTTCCCCATAGCTTAGGAAGAAAATTCCACCTCGCCTAGATGATAGGGATAGACCTCCACCTCATTGATCTTCGAGAAGGGTCTTGAAGCTTCATTTTTTTCCCTCAAAACACCACTAGCGCACATAGCAGTAGGAGAAAAAGCATCAACGCACCTTGAATAATGGAAATAGTGCCACATGTGCACCTAGCATGAAGGGGAAAATCTCCATGAGTGCACCTAGCATGAAGAGGAAAAGTGACAACCTTCCTAAAGAGGGAAAACAAGGAAGAAAAAACCTCAATATCAATCAACTTTAGCGGAGGTAAATTCAGGGATTAGGAAAAGGGTTGACTCATGGATCAATAGGACGAGATTTCAATGTAACAAATGTTCAGTGGAAGGAATATCACTCCTATGTTTACGACACTTATTTCACTCGGAAATAGATAAAATTAGTATAGTGCACCCCAAGGGAGAAACCCTTTTTCTTTCATGTGGAACCCATTCTAAACCATTTTTACTTCGCAACTAGTGGCTTGGGGAAACCCCAACCAACTTTATAGGAAATTTGGTGTAGGAAAATTCTTCCCTTCCCCATCTTCCCTTTCTAAAAAAATTAAACTTTCCATATCTTTCAAAATTGATGAATGCCCCTATCATTAGAGAGAATTTGAGGTCAAAAATGGGCCTCAAAAGGACCAAAATGTACTATAAAATTCAACCAATTACATTCTAGTAGATGACATCATCCCCCA